>CM019167.2:53697474-53860712 GCA_009739505.2 Apolygus lucorum | reverse complement strand
ACCATTTGTCCTGGAGACTTGAGATTCAATGAATCAATATTCCGTATAACAGAGTGATAAAGATACATCAAATCGGCCTGGAGGTTGGTTTCATACACTGGAGTGTGGTTTCTAGGTGTATGCGTAAAAAGGCACATTTGCTAAAACGGACCACGTTTTCAGATGGGAAAAGCTGAATAACATAATTTAATTTATTATATTTATTTAGGAAATTTCATTTTTTTTCTAGAAAATCACTTGTGCCAGCCCCCTAAAAGGTGCCATTTGACTGGATAATGAGATTCCCAAAGTTTTAGGTCGATCAGATAACATTAACCTGTGCCGCATCGGGGTTGAAGCTCAGAAACTCACTTTTTTTCATACAAATATTCTTTTTTTCCTCATAACATAGTAACCATTTGTCCTGGAGACTTGAGATTCAAATGAATCAATATTCCGTATAACAGAGTGATAAAGATACATCAAATCGCCTGGAGGTTGGTTTCATGCACTGGAGTGTGGTTTCTAGGTGTATGCGTAAAAAGGCACATTTGCTAAAACGGACCACGTTTTCAGATGGGAAAAGCTGAATAACATAATTTAATTTATTATATTTATTTAAGAAATTTCATTTTTTTTCTAGAAAATCACTTGTGCCAGCCCCCTAAAAGGTGCCATTTGACTGGATAATGAGATTCCCAAAGTTTTAGGTCGATCAGATAACATTAACCCGTGCCGCATCGGGGTTGAAGCTCAGAAACTCACTTTTTTTCATACAAATATTCTTTTTTTCCTCATAACATAGTAACCATTTGTCCTGGAGACTTGAGATTCAAATGAATCAATATTCCGTATAACAGAGTGATAAAGATACATCAAATCGCCTGGAGGTTGGTTTCATACACTGGAGTGTGGTTTCTAGTTGTATGCGTAAAAAGGCACATTGGCTAAAACGGACCACGTTTTCAGATGGGAAAAGCTGAATAACATAATTTAATTTATTATATTTATTTAAGAAATTTCATTTTTTTTCTAGAAAATCACTTGTGCCAGCCCCCTAAAAGGTGCCATTTGACTGGATAATGAGATTCCCAAAGTTTTAGGTCGATCAGATAACATTAACCCGTGCCGCATCGGGGTTGAAGCTCAGAAACTCACTTTTTTTCATACAAATATTCTTTTTAGGACGTCCCACAGTAAGACTTGGGCGTCCTTATGCGATCGATCTGGGGTGAAGTTGGACAACACTCAACAGAAAAAAAAAATAACCACACAGTAATCCGTTTTAGACCATTCTGAATCCAAATCCGCGAAAAAAACCATAGGTGTATGTCTGTGTGTGTGTGTGTGTGTGTGTGTGTGTGTGTGTGTGTAACAAAATCTTGTGTACTCTGCACAGCCCTTAGTTCTCAACGGATTTTCCTGGTTCTTTTTTCGTTCGTCGCGGAAAACTATCTAGTTGTGCACTACGTCGCCGGAATTTCGAATTTTACCTTTTAAGGGGAGGAAAGGGGGGGGTTAATGCTCGAAAACGTGCGTTTTTGGGCATAATCTTGTGTACTCTGCCCAGGCCTTAGTTCTCGAACGATTTCGTGGTTCTTTTTTCGTTTGACGCGGAAAACTATCTAGTTGTGCACTACGGCACCGGAATTTCTGATTTTGCTTTTGAAGAGGAGGAAAGGGGGGGGGGGGGGGGGTAATGATTAAAAAACATGCGTTTGCGTGCATAATCTTGTAAACTCTGCCCAGGCCTCAATTTCCAACCGATCTGCGTGTTTCTTTTTTTGTTTGACTCAAATAACTTCCGAGTTGTACATGATTTTACCAGAGTACCAAAATTCGCAAAGGGAGGGGGTGAGTGGGGGGATATTATTCACAAAATATCCGATTTTTCAATATTTCGGTTCCTTTACTGCTTACTAATTGTACCCAAGCTTTGAAATTGAGGAAAAATTCTCATTATTCTCTGTACCACCATGGAACTAATAGTGGTACCACCATGGTGCCAGGACATGGCGCCATGATGCCATAAACCGCTTATTTCGTTTCTTTTTTTTTTTTTTTTTTTGTGTTTCACCTTGAATACGGATGTGAACTTCGACGGACTGCCTACCAAAACTAACAGATGAAAGTTCAATGTTACGACGTATTTCCGCTTTGGTGCCAGACTGGCACCATTGTTGGCGTTGGGGTGGTGATGGGGGGGGGGGGGGATGAACTCGAATTCGCACGTTGGGTATCGTAGATCATGGATTTTAAAATGCTCTTCAGATTCGAGGCTCCCATGCCGCTAGATATGTTATGGTGGATAAGGGGAGGGAGGGTCAGTATTTCTTGCCTAAAGTAATAAATAAATTAAATCCAGTGAAACAGTTTTATCACTTAACTACTGGTTAAACTGATCTAATGCTTATCCAATGGGACGTCCCCTGGAATGCATGCATTACTAAACAATATGTTTTAAAGAGTTTTGGTGACCGAACCCTAGTACAGTTTTGGCAGTGCGCTCCTCCTTCAAGTGTAGACTTATACTAACTCCGCACTACATTCCAGAATTGTGGGACATCAGCTTTCGTGTCAACAGGTAGTCACGACAATAACCCTTGATTTACCGCAGGAGAAGGTACACGCTTTTTATTATTTTCATTAATGATCCATAGGAATCGACCAAGAAAAACAAGTGTTTATCTCCCCCTCAAAATTTGTTGGTTTATGTTTCAAGGTACGTAAAATCCAAAAATCGAATAAAAATTTGGCCGTCCGTCCGCCGCACGCGGCACGTTCCTCACTTAGCATTGACCGATTTTGATGAAATTTGGTGTACAGGGTCCATTTGGGGTCTAGTTGTGCCCCAAAAATGTTGCTTGATGTCAGTCACTTCGATGGGTGAAAAAATAAAGGTTGAAATTTTGAAAACGTCCTAGGTCAAAAAATTTTGATATGATAAAATTTTGATAAAATTTTGATTTTGTTTTTCTTCAATTTGGTATAGTATTGAATTTTTAGAATTTTTAGAGACCACGCGAAGCCCTTTAGGACAAACCGGGTTGGACTTTGGATAAATCAGAAACACGAGTGTTAATCGCAAAAGAGGCCTAATCTCCGTTTAAATTTTAGCTGACCAAATGCGATCGATGTTTTTCTTCATGTTGGTTGATGGTAACAATGGCAAAGCCGTGTTTTTTGCAGACGAGTGATCTATATAGAAAAATGATAAACTTTTGAGTAATAATTTGCAGCGTTTTGAAAGACAGCTGATGACGTCCACGACGCTGGGAGTGGTAAAAATTCAAATGCGTATTCAAAACGACGAAAATTCAATTTTAGATGGTTGTTTATTTCACTTTTACTTCGACCCTCCTTTGTAGTACCTTTTATTTTATCTTTTATCGTGGGTGGGGTGGGGGGTGGTCCAAAGAACCCTTCATATTATCTTAGCCGAATCACGAAGAATTTGAGAATTTTATGTAATGTCGATCTATTTAGAAAGAGGTTTTTGAAGAAAATCAGTTAGCTGTCTTTAACACTTTCCTGTAGTACTGCAATGAGTAGTCCTCAGTAGATTGCAATAAGTAGTCTAAAAGAATACACCGAAGACCGAGGTGGACTCAGAGTAGTAAATACGTCGATTCCAAAGGTTTATCATTGTAAATAATAAACCAAAAACGTTGCAAATTATTACACAAGGGTTTATTATTTTTCTATATAGATCACTCGTCTGCAAAGAACACGGCCTTGCCAACCAACCATAGTTACCTACCTACTTCACTATCAAGTTTATTTGGAAGAAATAAACGCTTCACACTTGGTTCGAAGACATTGGGGTTCCATCATGAGGAAATTTGATTACTGGTTGCTAAGGACGCAAAACTGAGTAGGTACAACTCGAAGAAACGAACATCGATCGCATTTTGATCAGCTAAATTTTGAACGGAGATTAGGCCTGTTTTGCTATTCACACTCGTGTTTCGGATTTATCGTAAGTCTAACACCTACGTTCTCATAGGGACCGATCAGTCAGTATTCCACAACTCTGGGTGGTCTCATTTGACTCCAAAAAATTCAATACTATCTTAAATTGATGAAAAAACAAAACCTTAATATCGAAATTTAAGGTCAAAAATTTTTCTTAGTTCATTATTGAAAATAATAAAGCAAAATCATAGAGAAGAATGTAGTAATTGAATTGTCATGAGTACTAAAAAAGAGTTATTATGGTTTGAGTCTGCGCGTGTTTGTATGTGAGATAGAGAGTGTGGATAAATTAATGTATCCCAATATAGGATGAAAACAGTATAAAGCGGGACGGGAAGATATGAGCAAGCACCACAAATTCGATCGGAGAAGGTTGCTGGCAAGGAACAAACTATTTATCATGGGTTGAGCCCTCGTAGAAGTTGTAAAACCGAAGTAATCGAAGCCCCGAGTTTGTTTTCTCTGAGGGAAAATACTCGTCTGCACAGATCACAGCTTTGCCATTGTCACTTTTTTTTCACCCTCCAACCATAGGTACTTACTACCCACCTACTACGTAATCACCTCCACACCTTCACAATGAAGTTTATTTGGAAGAAATAAAAGGTTCACACTCGATTCGAAGAAATGCGGAGTTTCATATAGGAAATTTGATTACTGGTTGCTAAGGAAGCAAAACAGAATACAATTCGAAATAACCCGATTATATACATTATCCGATGCATAGTAGTTAATCTCAAAACACCAATCTCTCAGTACCTTTCACTGCCCTCACAGGGGACCATCTACATGCTAATCTGGACAATCCTAGAAAATTTCATCAAATTCGGATGAAAAATGTAAGTGAGTAGATGTATGTGATTGGATAAAAAAAATGCTTAGCCCCGGCTGGGATTCGAACCCGGGACCACTGGGGGATGCGCTACCTCTGACCCATTGAGGCCTAGTGATGCAATGAATAGGATTTGAGATTCTCACAGGGGACCATCCCTCTATGAAAGACCATTCTCTATGACCATTCTCTTTTTTCACTACTCAGTAACATCCCTGGAAATTTCATCGAAATCGGGAAGAAAATGTGGAAGTTATGGTCGTAACAAGGAAATTCACGTTTGCGCATGCGCAGCGACTACTATTAGTCCGGGGGTGATGATCTTCATTGGAGACCATCTACAACTTAATCCGCATAATCCCTGAAAATTTCATCGAAATCGGACGGGAAATGTGGAAGTTATGGCCGTTATAAGGAAATTCACGTTTGCGCATGCGCAGTCGCTTCTTTCATAGAAAATAAAAAAAATTTCATAGAAATCAGACAATAACTTCGTATAGTTATGCGCGTTACAAGGAATTCATGACAGACAGACAGACATGGAACCAAAATTGTTCAGAAAGGTCTAAAACGCAAAACGTGAGTGAAAATTTTGATTTTGGAGAACTTTTTTTTTTTTCGTCCTTGAAAAGTGAAAACAAAGCTTCCGCTATCTTGGTAGACTCGGAAGCAAAAACGAACATCGATCGCACCTTGGTCAGATAAAATTTGAACGGAGATCTTTGTTGATTCACACTCGTGATTCTGTTTTATCGAAGGAAAACCCTCAAGTTCTTGTAGAGAGCGAACTGATTATCCTACAGAGCTCCGCGTAGTCTCTAAAAATTCAATACTTCTTAAATTGGTGAAAAAACAATACCTTTATTTCGAGAATTTTCGAGCTCTCTGGAACATTTCAACCATTATTTGGAAGTGACTGACATCAACCGAAAGCTTCGCGGCTAGCTATATATATATATTATGTTGTACTCAATAAAATCTATCTATCGCATGTGTCCTAGCGCTGAGGTCGATAAATCCCTAATGACCTACATCCCACGCATCACATCGCAATTGTGCTTCATTCAATGTTATTCGGGTTGTTTGATAGAATGAGCCTGTGTTCACCTTGTCGTAAACGTCGTTGCTCGGAACGTGAAGAGGATTAGGGCAACAGGAGCTGCCAAGAGCTCGAACACCCCCTCGTAGGCAAGGACGCCCATCATATCTCACATTTCACCAAAAGGAGGAGTTTTTATTGTTCTAATTTTTCATTAATTCGGTATTGATAAAAGTTTGTTATCTAGTCATTTCCCACGTCCGGAACAATATTGATACATCATCAAAATTTAACACACTGACAGACTGACACAAAACCCATGTTGTTCAATTAGGTCTAAAACGTAAATAAGAAGCAGGATACCCGCAAAAAGGATACCACCACGTGATTCAGCGTCGACAATTTATGAAAAAACATGTATCACACTAAGTGTGATTCATGTTTTTCATTAATTGTCGACGCTGAATCACGTGTGGTATCCCCAAGTCTTGGGGTCTACCTTCATCTCAATTTTAGCACAGTTGCGCATGTTTGCGCTCTCACTGGACGGATTGTGCGCAACCAAAAAAATCGGTTGAGGGGTTCAATATTCATGAAATGTTGCGTAAAATCCGAATCTGCGATGAAAAAATGGGGTTCTCGTTAGAAATAACGATGTTAGTGCGCGTTGCGCGCATTTGCGCGCTAGTGCGGTGGGCGAGAGTGTGATACTTGAATTCCTCGTGAAAAATTACAGGGGATTACACATTGAAGTTTTTTCCTACCACTCAAAACAACGGAGATAAAAAGGGCGGAACATTAACTCGCGGTTTTTCCTGTGTAGGTATACATAGGGCATAATAATAAAACAAGTGGGTGTGGCACATAGCTTCCTCGTGTCCATAACTCGATTGTATAGATGATCCGATGAATAGTAGTTAATCTCAAAACACCAATCTCTAAGTACCTTTTACTACCCTCATAGGGGACCATGTACACGCTAATCTGGACAATCCTAGAAAATTTCATCAAATTCGGATGAAAAAATAGTAAGTGAGTAGATGTATGTGATTGGATCAAAAAAATTCTTAGCCTCGGCTGGGATTCGAACCCGCGATCCCTGGAGCATAAATCAAGACTCTGTCCTCTGAGCTATTGAAGCCTTGTCATGTGTAAGATTTGAGATTCTCACAGGAGACCATCCCTCTATGAATGAATCCCTCTATGAAAAACAATTCTCTGTGATTTTCATAGGATACCATCTAAACACTACTCAGTAACATCCCTGGAAATTTCATTGAAATCGGATGGAAAATGTAGAAGTCATGGACGTTATCAGGAAATTCACGTTTGCGCATGCGCAGTGGCTACTGTCAGTCCGAAGGTGATGATTTTCATAAGGGACCATCTAAATATTAATCTGTAACATCCCTGAAAATTTCATTGAAATCGGATTGAAAATGTAGAAGTTATGGCCGTTACAAAGAATTCACGTTTGCGCATGCGCAGTCGCTTCTATCAGTCCGGAGATGATGATTTTCATAGGAGACCATCTACAACCTAATCCACATAATCCCTGAAAATTTCATAGAAATCGAGTGGAAAATGTGGAAGTTATGGCCGTTAGAAGGAAATTCACGTTTGCGCATGCGCAGTCGCTTGTATCAGTCCGAGGATGATGATTTTCATAGGGGACCGTCTACACACCAACCCGCACAATCCCTGAAAATTCATCGAAATCGGACAATAACTTCGTATAGTTATGCGCGTTACAAGGAATTGATGACAGACGGACAGACACACAGACACACGGACACACAGACACACAGACAGACAGACACGGAACCAAAATTGTTCAGAATGGTCTAAAACGCAAAACGCGAGTGAAAATTTTGATTTTGGAGAACTTTTTTTTTCGTCCTTGAAAAGTGAAAACAAAGCTTCCGCTACCTTGGTAGACTCGGAAGCAATATTATGTGTCACTCCAGACGATAACTTGATGAAGTACCTAATTATTTCACAAAAATTACAAGTTTTTGCCAAAATGTTCATAATAAGAAACGACCAGACGAATTCGTTAGCCAGGAATTTTAGACAATCGTAAGGGGTCAAAATTTCAAAAACGCTGCAAATTATTACACAAAGGTTTATTATTTTTCGGTATAGATAACTCGCCTGCAAGGAACACACCATTACCATTGTCACTACGTACAAACCATATTTTTGCTTCACAATCAAGATTATTATGAATACGCTCCACACTCAATTCGAATGAATAAAGAGTTGTGGAATATGAAAATTTGATTACTGGTTGCTAAGGATACGAAACTGACTGCAACTCGAAGATACGAACAAGGATAGCATTTCGGTCAGCTACAATTTGAACGGAGATTAAATTCTCTTTCGCGATTCACACTCGTGTTTCTGATATACCCTTATTTTTCAACACTTAGAAGTGACTAAAAGCTTTGGTGCTCAACTAGTTCCCAAATGGAGCCCGTGTTAAATTATGATTAAAACGCTGCAAATTATTACACAATGGTTTATTAGTTTTCTATATTGATCACTCGTCTGCAAAGCCACCAACCAACCAACATGAAGAAAAACATCGATCGCATTTCGATCAGCTAAAATTTGAACGGAGATTAGGCCTCTTTTGCGACTCACACTCGTGTTTCTGATTTATCGTAAGTCCAATCCTTAATTTATCGTAGGGAGCGAACGGTTTGGCCAACAGAGCTCCTCGTGGTCTCAAAAAATTCTAAAATTTCTATAGAATCTTAAATTGAAGGAAAAACAATACCTTTATATCGAAATTGTTTGAGTTAGGGCGTTTCCAAAATTCATTTTTGAACCCTTAGAAGTGACCTACATCAACCAAAATCTTCGGGGCACAACTAGGCCCCAAATGGAGCCCACATACCAAATTTCATCAAAATCGGTCAATGCTAAGTGGCAAAAGTGCCGCGTACGGCGTGCGGCGGACGGACGGGCAAATTTCTATTCGATTTTTGGATTCTACGTACCTTGAAACGTAAACCATCAAATTTTGAGGGGTTGTTAAAAAAAGTTTTTTCTTGGTCGATTCCAAAGGTTCACTATTGAAAATAATAAACCAAAATCGGTCCGTGGTTAACCAACAAATTTTGATTGGGGGGGGGGCTAAACAAATTTTCTTGGTCGTTTCCAAGAGTTCATTATTGATAACAAACAGAAAAATAGATCAACAGCTGCTAAAAATGTGTTTATCAGGTTTTTGTGGACATTAGTTCATCGTAACCATAGTTATACTGGGTGTCACCCTTTCGGGCGCACCACTTTTCGGTTTCAATTCTACAACTAATTTGCGACTCTTTTTGTCTCTTGACTTTTTTTTAGCCCTCTTAAAATCCGACTTTTCCACTTATAAAGAAGACTCAGAGGTTGAAAAATGAGCCCGAATAATGAATAGTAAACTCTCGAAAATCTCGGAATTGTACAGTTTTTTCAAACGTTTGTAAGCCTAGCTGAAACTGCCGGTTTATTTTTCACTGTGACCCCAAAAGTTGATCCAAAAACTCAGCTTTCCAACGGTATGGTCAGAGTTTTTTTCAATATTTTTATTAGTGGAGAAAACCTTGCTTGAATGCGAAAAAACTTGATTTTTTTTCAACGAAATCGATGCTTTGACGAGAGGGTTCGGGGTTGGATGGTGGGCGAGAGGAGCGTCGGTGGAGGGGAGGGGTCTCCTGGAAAGCTGATTTTTGGGTCAACTTTTGGGATCTCCCCCCTTACAGTGGGAAATTAACCGGCAGTTTCAGCTAGGCTTACAAACGTTTGACAAAACTGTACATTTCCGAGATTTTCGAGAGTTTACAATTCGGGCTCATTTTTCAACCTCTGAGTCTTCTTTAAAAAGTTTTCTTTAGCAGCAGAGAGATAGAGAATTTAACGTTCTTTCCAACGGTGTAATTACATTTGAATTTTGACTGAAAAATAAGGGAGTTATGGTTGTGTTGAATCATCAAAAATTAACTTCCCTCGACCGGGGATCGATCTCCCATCATTCCGATTCTGAATCGGAGCTCCTACCACTGAGCTTAGCTGGGAAGCGAATGGACAGAAATGCGAAGAGGTAGCTGATCACAACGGTTGTTGTGAACGAAAAACATCTAAAAAGAGGAAAAAGGCGGATTTTACGGGGGTTAAAAAAAGTCAAGAGACAAAAAATGTCACAAACTAGTTGTAAAATCGAAACCGAAAGGTGGTGCGCCCGAAAGGGTGACACCCTGTATAATAGTATATTCAGAGTCAGCACCGTATTTCTGATATAAGTATACTGAAAATCGAAAAAACGAACAATACACGTGTGGATAATATTTAACCCAGACGTTGATTGTATTATTTCAACGATTCGTGCAATGTGCCCACTCACAAAGCCGACTACTCTGTTCTATAGCTAATATTTCGATTTCCTCCACCATAGCTTTGAAGATTTCTTTGAGAATTCCCACAATAACTCATACTGCATGAAAGGACTTTTTAGGTACAATCCCAAAGATCTCGGTTGAGCTGTTGACAAGAAGCCCGAAATCATGATTTTAGGGGGTAGATAAGATTCGCAATATATTTTCAGCCTGTTTAACTCAACGTATACTAGTTCCGCATTACACCCCTGCGTTGTGAGCTATCGGCTCTCGTGTGAACAGGCTTCCTGTAGAGGGCTCGAACTATCCAGTCTTTACTGGAGAAACAACAATCGGACTGCGGACATTGCATACGGATAACATGCATATTTCTAAGCGACATACAGAGATGATCGAGATCAAATTGAAATGATTTAGAAACGAGTTTTTTTCCTGGCTTTCCAGATAGCGACGCAATGTTCTGAAATGTTCAACAGGCAGTTGGATGAAGAAGTGTGTGAAAATTCAATAAACTTCCATGGCAACTAAGAAAAGTGCGGCATACGGCGGACGGACGAAATTTTTTTAATTCGATTTTGCTTCCGAGTCTACCAAGGTAGAGGAAGCTTTGTTTTCACTTTTCAAGGATGAAAAAAATAGTTCTCCAAAATCAAAATTTCCACTCGCCTCTTACGTTTCAGACCTTTCTGAACAATTTTGGTTCCGTGTCTGTCTGCCTGTGTGTCTGTCTGTCTGTGTGTCTGTCATGAATTCCTTGTAACGCGCATAACTATACGAAGTTATTGTCCGATTTGTCCGAAATTTTCAGGAATTGTGCGGGTTGGTGTGTAGACGGTCCCCTATGAAAATCATCATCCCCGGACTGATAGAAGCGACTGCGCATGCGCAAACGTGAATTTGCTTGTAACGGCCATAATTTCTACATTTTCCATCCGATTTCAATGAAATTCTCAGGAATGTTACAGATTAGTTTTTAGATGGTCCCCTATGAAAATCATCACCTTCGGACTGATAGTAGCCACTGCGCATGCGCAAACGTGAATTCCTTGTAACGGCCATAATTTCTACATTTTCTACAATTTCTACAATTGCTAGCGATTCCTGTAGGTATAACAACAATTACTGGATTTCCAAAACTTCTGTTTGCTAGATATAAAAAAGTTGTCAATTATTACACAAAGGTTGATTATTTTTCTGTGTGGATCACTCGCCTGCAAAGAACACAGCTTTGCCATTGACACTAGGTACCTTTATTATTAATTGTGAAATGCCTGAAACAACCATAACTAAGTACTACAGTTTCCGTCCGAATTCCATGACATGTTCAGGGATTATGTGGTTTCAACTGCAGATGGTACTAAATGAAAGCCATCACCAATTGTGGACACTGGGGAAACGAAAAATCCTCGTAACAACTATAACTTCCACAGTTTCCACCCAAATTGTATTTTCAGTGTTTGTGTTGTCTGCTAAACATCGGATCGGGTGGCATAAAGAAGAAAGCTTGTGCCACTCGACAGACGTTTCTATTTTCGACAGTTACAGCAGCTTTTCAAAGCTGAAAAAGTCTGCAAATGATTACACAACGGTTTATTATTTTACTATGTAGATCACCCGTCTGCATATAACTCGGCTTTTACATTAAAATTACCTGCTAGCAATATAACATCGCTAACCGAGATCTGCAACTTCATTGCAAAATTTAGTTCTTGATTGCTTAGGAAGCCTGACTGAGTGACAATAAACTCTGTTGAAAGTAACGAACTGTTTTCGGATTACTGGACTTCCAAAACTTTTGTTTGATAGATATAAAAAAAGTTGCCGAAATTTGTAATATTTAATATTACACAAAGCCTTATTATTTTTCTGTGTAAATCACTCGCCTTTCACATTGCCACTACCTACCAACCATATTTTCGCTTCACAATCAAGTCTATTTTGAAGAAATAAAAGCTTCACACTCTATTCGAAGAAATAGGCAGTTGTGGTTGCTTTCATTAAGAGATTTGAATACTGGTTGATGAGGACGCAAAACTGAATACAACTCGAAAAAACTAACAGCCATCGCATTTTGGTCAGCTGAAATTTGAACGGAGATTAGGCCTCTTTTGCGATTGACACTCGTGTTTCTGATTTATCGTAAATCCAACCATTAAGTTATCATTGGGAGCGAACGGTTGGTCCTACAGAGCTCTGGGTGGTCTCATTCGATTTAAAAAATGCAATGCTATTTTAGATTGAAGAAAAAACAATACATTTATATCAAAAGTTTTTTATTGTTAGCCGATCCCCTTTTGCTGCTGCTAGTCTTCAATTTGAAAAAAAAAAATAAATAAATAATAATAATAATAAAAAAACGACTGCCAAGTGGGTGTGGCACATAGCTTCCTCGTATCCATAACCCGATTATACAGATGACCCGATGCATAGTAGTTAGTATCAAAACACCGATCTCTAAGTACCTTTCACTACCCTCATAGGGGACCATCTACACGCTACTCTGGACAATCCTAGAAAATTTCATCAAATTCGGATGAAAAATCATGTGAGTAGATGTATGTGATTGGATAAAAAAAACGTCTGCCAAGTGGGTGTGGCACATAGCTTCATCGTATCCATAACCCGATTATATAGATGATCCGATGCATAGTAGTTAATCTCAAAACACCAATCTAAGTACCTTTCACTACCCTCATAGGGGACCATCTACACGCTAATCTGGACAATCCTAGAAAATTTCATCAAATTCGGATGAAAAATGTAAATGGTATGGCTGTTACAAGGATTTTACGTATGCGCATGCTAAGAGGCTTCTATAGATTTTAAGGCCTTGATTTTCATTGGAGACTATCTACAACCTGATCAGCGTAATCCCTGAAAATTTCATCGAAATCGGGTAGAAAATGTGGAAGTTATGGCCGTTTCAAGGAATTCACGTTTGCGCATGCGCAGTCGCTTCTATCAGTCCGGGGATGATGATTTTCATAGGGAACCGTTCACACACCAACCCGCACAATCCCTTAAAATTTCATTGAAATCGGACGGAAAATTTAGAAGTTATGGCCGTTACAAGGAATTCACGTTTGCGCATGCGCAGTCGCTTCTATCAGTCCGGGGATGATGATTTTCGTAGGGGACCGTCTACACACCAACCCGCACAATCCCTGGAAATTTCATTGAAATCGGACGGAAAATGTAGAAGTTATGGCCGTTTCAAGGAATTCACGTTTGCGCATGCGCAGTCGCTTCTATCAGTCCGGGGATGATGATTTTCGTAGGGGACCGTCTACACACCAACCCGCACAATCCCTGAAAATTTCATTGAAATCGGACAATAACTTCGTATAGTTATGCGCGTTACAAGGAAATCATGACAGACACACAGACAGACAGACAGACACACAGACACACAGACACACAGACACTGAACCAAAATTGTTCAGAAAGGTCTAAAACGCAAAACGCGAGTGAAAATTTTTATTTTGGAGAACTTTTTTTTTCGTCCTTGAAAAGTGAAAACAAAGCTGCCGCTACCTTGGTAGACTCGGAAGCAAAATACTAAGCCTCGGCTGGGATTCGAACCCGCGACCTCTGGGGGACAGTTGAAGTTATGGCTGTTACAAGGAATTCACGTTTGCGCATGCGCAGTCGCTTCTATCAGTCCGGGGATGATGATTTTCATAGGGGACCATCTACAACCTAATCCACATAATCCCTGAAAATTTCATCGAGATCGGATGGAAAATGTATAAGTCATGGCCGTTACAAGGAAATTCACGTTTGCGCATGCGAAGTCGCTTCTATCAGTCAGAAGGTGATGATTTTCATAGGGGACTATCTAAACACTATTCTGTAACATCCCTGAAAATTTCATTGAAATCGGATTGAAAATGTAGAAGTTATGGCCGTTACAGGAATTCACGTTTGCGCATGCGCAGTCGCTTCTATCAGTCCGGGGATGATGATTTTCATAGGGGACCGTCTACACACCAACCCGCACAAACCCTGAAATTTCATAGAAATCGGACAATAACTTCGTATAGTTATGCGCGTTACAAGGAATTCATGACAGACAGACAGACAGACAGACAGACACGGAACCAAAATTGTTCAGGAAGGTCTAAAACGCAAAACGCGAGTGGAAATTTTGATTTTGGAGACTTTTTTTTTCGTCCTTGAAAAGTGAAAACAAAGCTTCCGCTACCTTGGTAGACTCGGAAGCAAAAATAATAATAATTATTATTATTTTAATTATTACAATTAAGATAATTATTATAATTAATGATTATAAATAATTATTATAATTAATTAAGATAATTATTATCTTTAAGTGTAATATTCAGCGTGACTAGGTTATCATATTCTCCTTCCCTATTCACGTTAAGTATCACCCTTAAAGATAATTATTATTGTTTTTTAATTTACTAATTGTAGTACGTACCTGTTATTTGTTTGTAGGACCTGAAGATGTTTCATTAAAAACGAAAGCACTCGGACTAGCAGCAAAATAGGATTGGCTAACAATATTCCTCACCCTCAAATAATAATAATCCCAAACAATAATAATCAACCATCGCTACAAAACTACAATGAAAATTTTCTTAGCAATGGCGTTTTGAAAATTTCAGTCCTTATTTTTGAACCCTTAGACTGACATCAATCAAAAGTTTAGGGGCACAATTTATTAGACCCCAAATTTCGCCAAAATCGGTCCATGGTTACTAAGGAAAGTGCCCTGTACGGCGCGGCGGACGGCAAAATTTGTATTAGATTTTTGGATTCTACGTAGTTACCTTGAAACGTAAACCAACAAATTTTGGTTGAAAATTGTTATTCTTGGTCGATTCCAAAGGTTAATTATTGAAAATAATAAACCAAAACAAGTTGAAATTATTGTTATTCATTCCTTGATTCGATTTTATTACCTTCGACAACCTCCCTCTTGCTACGGTTCTGGTTTTCATGAGGGCTATCAAGGAGGCCGTCTTCCTTCCAGCTCTTGCCCTTTTTTCCCTGAACTATAAACTAATTCTCTCCGAACCGTGCCGACAGTCACGCATTCTGACTCGCGGTAAATAGTTGATTGACGACTTCGCAATAAAAAGCGACGTCTCGATGTTACGATGTTCCGGCAATCGTAGCTTACGTCCAATTACACGGTCACTTCGCATTAAACTGGGCAACGTCACCCTTTAGGCTTCACGTCACTATAGTATGCATTCAGAGAAGGTAATAATGAATACACCTGGATATAAGTAGTTGTCACGTAACGGAATGTACAATAGACAAAAATTACACAGAAGTGAATGATTTAGTTTTTCCATTACTCTCATCCAAATTTTTGCGGAGTTTGATGCGGTTTGTTGCAAATTTTGGTTTTTTGATTTTGTAAGGACATCAGGTACATCATCATTAAGTTATGATGATCGAAGAAAATTTCAAAATTTATTCCAAATCTAACATATAAATTTTTGAATTTTAAGACCCTGGATAATATAACAATAGAAATAATGCTGCAAACTTGATCAAAAACGTCGGAATATTGAAAATAATTTTTAGAGCCAAAATGGAGCAAAGGGTGAAGAAGGGGAGCCATATTTTTCTTCCGAATCTACCAATGTAGTGATTTTTCAAGGATTAAAAAAAAAAACGCTGCAAATTATGACATGATCAAATTTTGAGGGGTTGTTAAAATTTTTTTTCTTGGTCGATTCCAAAGGTTCATTATTGAAAATAATAAACCAAAATCCAACAAAATCAAAATTTCTACTTACATTACATGTCCCTGAAAATTTTGATTTCGTGTCTGTCGGTTTGAGTGCCTTCAAAATCTTCTAACGGGTAAAACTGTATAACACGACAGTTCAATTTCGATGAAAATGTGTGGGTTGGGTTATAAGTGGTCCCCTATGATATTCATCACCCCCGGATTAAAAGCAGCCTCTGCACATGCGGAAACGCAAAACCCTTGTAACAATCATAACTTCATCAGTTTCCACCACAATTCGATGACAATTTTAAATATTGTGTGGATGAGAATTCCATGGTCCCTTATGAAATCCAGTGATCAATTTAATGGTGGGCACTGCGCATGCTCAAACCTGAAATCTCTGTAACAACAAAAACTTGTACAGTTTCCATTCGATTTCAATGGAGTTTTCAGGATCGTGTGGTTTGGATTTTGGATAGTTCTGACCATCAAATTTGAAATTAGTGGTAGATAGGTACTTGGATATTTTAGTTTGAATTGTCTACTATGCATCAGATCATCTGAATAATCGTGTACAGATAAGAGGAAACTATGTGCCACACTTACTTGTTTTATAGAAAACGTCGGATTTGCTAGGTAAAATAATAATAATGATACATATTAGTGAAGAATCTTGATGATGAATTTAGCCTTCTCAACATTGTTGACTATCAAAGTAATATGAAGCATTTAAAGCTGAACTTGTTTCTGTACAAATAAATTAATTCGTCCAATAAATTCATTAATAAATAGAGTAGGTGGGAGGAAGTTCCCGCTCCCGTTTTAATAAAACGTAATAAAAAAGTCCGCCAAGTGGGTGTGGCACATAGCTTTCTCGTATCCATAACCCTGTTGAATGGATGATCCGAAGAAACGTTTTATTCGCATTCGGACCCGTGTTGGAGAGCTCCTGCATCAAACACCCCCAATAGAAAGACTTCAAAGATATGAGCCGCGATTCGATCCAGTTTTCTTGTGGTGGAGTTGTCTGTGTTCTGGCCAGGAAAGGCCTAGTCATACTCCATCTGTGACGCCTCCGCTTAATCTGGTATGCGTGAACGACTAACTGCTTAGAGCTCCTCGCGTTTTGTCGGCACTTTTATATGAACAATAAGTGATGAAATCAATCAATTTGAAATCAGCCGAAAAATCATCGAATTAAAAAAGAACGTCATCGAGTTGGGAAGGCACAACCGCAACATAGAAACATGTTATATAAACCATGCTTCCAGGGGTCGTCCCATTATTATTATTATTATTTTTATTTACATATCTACTGCACAAAACTGTTTAAGCCAATTTGATCTAGTCAGTATTTTGAGTCAGAGATAGTGAGACCCCCCCCCCCCCCATCACCCTTACCAACCATAACATTTCTAGCGGCATGGGAGCATCGAATTTGAAAAGCATTTTTAAATCCATGATCTACAAAATCCAACATGCAACTTTGATTCCACCCTTCCCCCATCACCCTCTAATGCGGCCAGTCCGGGACCACAGTGGTAATTCGTCGTAACGTGGGACTTTTATCTATCCTGTTAGTTTTTGTTGACAGTCCGTAGGAGATTACATCCGTCCATATTCAAAGTGAAACATTAAAAAAAAACCCACGAAATCTGTAGTTTCTGGTGTCCTGACGCCATGGTGGCACAGATGATTTGATCAACGGTGGCACAAAGAATAGGTCAGAAAAACCAGAGCCCCTATAAGAACCGAACTATTGAAAAACGCTACAAACTATTACACAAAGGTTTAATATTTTTCTGTATAGATCACTCACTTACAAAAAATACAGCTTCGCCATTGTCAGTAACCAACCATATTTTTGATTACCAACCATATTTTTGCTTCACAATCAAGGTAATTATGAATACGCTTCACGCTCAATTCGGAGAAATAAAGAGTTGTGGAATATGGAAATTCGATTACTGGTTGCTAAGGATGCCTCTCGAGAGAACCAACTCGAAACGTTGATTTCAACTGTCTAGCTCGACATTTTGAGTCATTTCAACAAAAAAACGCTGCAAATTATTACGAAATGGTTTTTTATTTTTCTATATAGATCACTCGTCTGCAAAGCCACCAACCATCCAACATGAAGAAAAACATCGATCGCATTTCGTTCAGCTGTAATTTGAACGGAGATTAGGCCTCTTTTGCGATTCACACTCGTGTTTCTGATTTATCGTATGTAGGGAGCTTAAATTCTCGTAGGGAGCGAACGGTTTGTCCTACAGGGCTCCACGTGGTCTCAAAAAATTCTATACTATCTTAAATTTATGGAAAAACAATACCTTTATATCAAAATTTTTTGAGTTAGGGCGTTTTAAAATTTCAAAATTCATTTTTCAACCCTTAGAAGTGACCTACATCAACCAAAATCTTCGGGGCACAACTAGACCCCAAATGGAGCCTACATACCAAATTTAATCAAAATCGGTCAATGCTAAGTGGGGAAAGTGCCGCGTACGGCGGACTGCGGATGGACGGCTAAATTTTTATTCAATTTTTGGATTCTACGTATCTTGAAACGTAAACCAACGAATTTTGAGGGGGTGTTAAAAAAAAATTTTCTTAGTCGATTCCAAAGGTTCATTATTGAAAATAATAAACCAAAAAGAGCTTTCGAAGTGGACCTTCCGCTCGAGAGAACCAACTCGAAACGTTCATTTCAACTGTCTAGCTCGACATTTTGATAATATTATTTCTCAAAATGTGGAGCTAGACAATTTAAGTCAACGTTTTGAGTTGTTTCTATATATTAGGTATATTATATACATTATATTATATAGATCATATATTATTATAGATATTATTATTTATAATATTATTATATTATATAGATCTCTCGTCTGCAAAGAACAAGGCTTTGCTATTGTTACCACCAACCAACATGAAGAAAAAAATCGATCGCATCTCGGTCAGCTGAAATTTGAACGGAGATTAGGCCTCTTTTGCGATTCACACGTGTTTCTGATTTTTGGATTCTACGTACCTTGAAACGTAGATTTACTACTATGCATCGGATCATCTATACAATCAGGTTATGGATACGAGGAAGCTATTTGCCACACCCACTTGGCAGACGTTTTTCACCTCCTCAAAGTGACACACAATAACTAAAATCACACAGTTTAATTGCATTGTAAAACCCCAATATTCATTTACCAATTTTGGCATTTACTAAATTTCATCATAATCGGTCCATGATAAATAAGGGCTGAACAGAGTAAGGCGGACGGAGAGATTTAAAAAATATGATTTTCGGATTCTACGTACACAATTTCAAGGGGTAGTTAAAAATTGTGTATTCTTGCTCTATTCCAGAAGTTCATTATTGAAACTAATAAACCAAAATGGTCAATAAACAACTATCAAGCTGCGAACAAGATTTCTTGGGAAAATACGATTAAGTCCCAGTGGTTCATCCAAGAACGAGCTGTAGCTCTGAACCCGTTCCACAAAAGAGCTCTGAAGGAGAATTCTACCTACCTAGCTGAAGTATCATTATAACTTATATAGACGTTAATGTATACTGCGATCTGCCAGTGTCCAATGGGCATTAAACGGAGAAAAAAATTAAATTGTGGGTCTCTCAGGAGGGGACCTTTTTTTCTACCCCAACAGTCATAACTATCTCATCCTTTCCCCTATAATCTGATTAATTGTCAGTGGCAGATTAGAAGGTGGCTGTTAAGGTGAAGGAGGGAGTGGCGGAGGGGGATAGCATGAAAGTGGTGGTGGGAGGACGCTTTGACGGTTCTGGAGAAGGCACGGTCAAGATGAAGCTAGTAGGGATGGGTATCGACCAACAAATAATCGATTAATGAAATCTACATTATTTCATTTGGACTAATCAATTCATCAAAACTCGACGCCCTAAAAATGTATTATTTCGAAAAAGGTAGGAAAACAATATTATAAAACAACAAACTTTAAGGAAGAAAATTTCACAAGAACTAAGAAGGAAAACATTAAACAATGGAATCAAGTAATAATTAGTTCCATCACTTGCCATCAATATGTGTGAAATATACCTTTACTTAGGTATTAGCTACGCCGGAGGTCTACCCCGCTACCCCGCTTCTCTATTCCGACGGAATTGGGCCATATTAAGAGAAAAAAAACCGCGCAATACGCGGTTTCTGGTGACCAGGCCAGGAATAGTTCATGGAAATCCATAGGTATATTGATTATGTTTCCTGAACTTCAATGCTTGGGTTCCATTAGTAAGCCTAGGAAGCTAAATTATGAAAAATCGCGTATTTAGTGAATATTATGCCCCACTCGCCCCCTCCTTATGATAATTTCGATAATGTGATGACGTAATGGGTAACCGGGAACTTATCTGAGTCGAACAACAAACAAACACTCAAGTCGGTTGAGAATTTAGGACTGGGCAGTGAGCTCAAGGTATCGTATTGACTTTAGGTATCGACAATACCCAAATTATTTTCAGTAAATAACCCTCTTTCCCCTCATCGAAGGTGAAATTCAAAATTCTGGCGACGTAGTGCACAACTAGATAGATTTCCGCGTCGTAATCGGTTGGAGAATAAGACCAGGGCAGAGTACATAAGATTTTGACGCACACACACACAGACATATACCTATGATTTTTGTTGCATACACCATCTCCATGTTGAGCGCTCTACCAAAAATATTGAAAAAAATTGTCAAAAACCAGCTGTATTCTTACTTTGAAGGAAATAAATTATTAAACCCCAATCAATTCGGTTTCCGTAAAATCTGGGAGTAAATGATAACTGTTTTCGCTAACTACTGACCTCTGCGTAATAAGAAACAATAACCAGAAAGGTGTTCCAATACTGCTTGATATAGCAAAAGCTTTCGACGCGATTCCTAGGGAATCTCTGATGTATGAATTGGAGAAACTAGGAATCATAGGGCCTTTCTTGAAATGGTTCAGAAGCTACTTGACAAATAGACGGCAGATAGTCTCAATTGGCGACTGTACTAGTGAAGAAAGTAATAATTTTGGCATGGTCCAAGGAAGTAAATTAGGGCCAATACTATTTTTAATACACATAAATGAAGTAGCACGTCTAGAGCTTCCTAACTTATTTATTCGCTGGAGACATGGCAGTAGGTACTCTGTGAAGGTGACACTTGACACTTTCACAAAAATAATCTTTCATTGACTACGAATAAGACCAAATTGATAGTTTACAGAGGAAAAACATCACTCATTATTGAAAACACCTGGAAATCACCCTGCACTCTTGTGAAGTAGATCACAGATGCACATGCGACTCGATAGATAAAGTAGCAAAGCATGAGTATCTGGGGCTAGTTCTGAATGAGTAGCTTAAGAGAAAGCCCCATATAGACTATGCACACGATGAGATTAGGAAATTTATATATTCTACAACGTGAGACACACGCTTCCGATGCAATCAATAAAACGTATCTATCATACCATATTGCAATCTGTATTGCAGTATGCCATAATAGCTTGGGGATGAACGTATTCCACTCATGTAAATAAGTTACATGTAAGTACGCCAGAAAATCATCATAAATATATAGATCACTCGTCTGCAAAGAACTCGTCTTTGCCATTGTCACCACCCAACAACCATAGTTACTACCCTACCTACCACATACCTAAAGCGGTCGCATTTTGGATAGCTAAAATTTGAACGGAGATTCACACTCGTGTTTCTGATTTATCCTAAGTCCATCCCTTAAGTTCTCGTTTGTCCTACAGGGCTCCGCGTGGTCTCTAAAAATTATGAAAATTCAATAATATCTTAAATTGATGGAAAAACGATACCTTTATATAGCAATTTTTTGAGCAAGGGCGTTTTCAAAATTTAAACGCTTATTTTTCAACCCTTAAAAGTGGCCGGCACCAACCAAAAGCTTCGGGGCACAACTAGACCCCAAAAAGAGCTCATAAACTAAATTTCATCAAAATCGGTGCATGGGAACTAAGGAAAGTGCCGCGTATGGCGGACGTACGGCCAAATTTTTATTCGATGTTTGGATTCTACGTACCTTGAAACGTAAACTAACAAATTTTGAGGGGAGAGGGGGGGGGGGGTGTAATCTCCCAAATTGCACACTATTTCACCAGAGTATCAAAATTAGCAAGGGAAGGGGGTGAATGGGGGATGATATTTACAAAATATCCGATTTTTCAATAATTCGGTGCCTCTATAGCTTACTAATTGTACCCAATGTTGTTGTTTGTTTGATATTGAGGGAAAATTCTCAAGATGCCTTTGGATTTTCATGAATTATTCTTAGTGCCACTGAGAAACAAATCAGTGGTGCCACCATGGTGCCAGGACACTAGAAACCATGTATTTCGTGGATTTATTGTTAGAGGGAGGGCGGGGGAGTTCCCCACTATTTCTAACTCAAAATACTAACCAAATTACGTACATTGCGTGTTTTACCGCTCACTAACTGGTTTAAATTGACTTAATGCTTATCCAATGGGACGTCCCCTGGAATGGATGCATTACTAAACAATATGTTCCTTATCGTAAAAATTGTACAAGATGGAGCAAATAAACAAATATCTATCTAGGTACCTATCTAATTGAGATCTCATATTCCATATTTGCCACAGTTCGTGATGATGAATCCAACTTTCTGGCCCTGGGGAAAATTTCGCGAAGGCATCAGTAGCATCTTGTGGTGCTATATTATAAATTTATGCAATCATTTAACCCCAATTGGACCATGGTATTACTAGTGTCACCAAAAACATCTACGGAACTCCACAGCTGTCCCAAGGTGTCACCGGAGTAACCAAAATTAAATGGCAATTTAAAATTTAATGGAAGCAGAAATTTTTGTGGGCTACTGGAAGTCTCAAAATAGAGTTATGACAAAAATTTCAATGAAATATTTGTCACTACATAACTTTTGGTTTATTATTTTCAATACTTACCTAATGAATCTTTGGAATCGACCAAGAAAAACAATTTTTTAAACCCCCCTCAAAATTTGTTGGTTTACGTTTCAAGGTACGTAGAATCCAAAAACCGAATAAAAATTTGGCCGTCCGTCCGCCGTACGCGGCATGTTCACTTAGCATTGACCGTACGCTCCATTTGGGGTCTAGTTGTGCCCCGAAGGTTTTGTTTGATGTAGGTCACTTCTAAGGGTTGAAAAATAAGGTTTGAAATTTTGAAAAAGCCCTAACTCAACAAATTTAAGATAGTATAGAATATTTAGAGACGTGTAGGAGCTCTGTAGGACAAACCGTTCGCTCCATACGAGAATTTAAGGGTTGAATGTACGATAAGTCAGAAACACGAGTGTGAATCGCAAAAGAGGGCTAATCTCCGTTCAAATGTTAGCTGACCAGAATAAGATCGATGTTTTTCTTCAAGTTGTTTGGTGGTAACAATGGCAAAGCCGTGTTCTTTGCAGACGAGTGATCTATGTAGAAAAATAATAAACCTTTGTGTAATAATTTGAAGCCTTTTGACTTCTAATAATTCACAAAAAATGGTTCAAAAATTCAGCTCTATACATTGATTTTTTTATTGCAATTTAAATCTAGTTATTTGTATCTAGCCTGGTGACATCTTGAGACAGCTGTGGAATTCATAAGATGTTTTCGGTGTCACTAATGCCACCATGGTCCAATTAGGGTTAATTGTATCGTCTATCATTTTATGTGCCTCAATGAAATAAATCGAACTTGAAATTTGAAAACTCAGCAAAGGAAATAGTTGACTAATCATTGCAAAGTAATCGATTATCCGATTAATTTAACAGAAGTGGGTTCGATTATTTGTCTAAAAATCGATTGCGATTAATCGATACCAAGTTGAGGGGCGGACGACGCCGATCGGGACCGCGTTTAGTTCCTAGCTCATATAAAATTTGTCATAGAAGGTGGTGGTCTTTAAAAGAAACGGTGGAACCGAGGAGGGATAAAGTCGGGGGTGGCGCGAGGGGGAAGGACCCGCGATGAGAGAGGGGGTCGAGAGTAATTGATACAGGCCGGTATGAGTGACAGCGCTCCTACCTGGGTGGTCCCACCGCCTTCCAGCGTCGTGTGTGGTCTCGCAGAGCCGGAACGACTTGTGTGGTCTTCCCCTCCGCCTCATGGATTTCAACTCTATTTTATATAGCCCCACGCAATGCTAACACCTTCTTTTCTCCCCCGGGGACAAATCTGTTTTAATGTGGTCCGCTCCGTCGATGGGCTGCGGGGGAGGGTGTCACAATGACTCCGTCGTAAAAAGTCACTCGTGATGGCACCGCTCAGCTTCGTCTCTCCTCGTAAGAATAACATACCTACCTTCTTATACCTGCAAGTACACCAGTGATGGACATCGAGGAAATACCGGTGAAAGTGGGAATTTATCGGTATCATTCCCGATTTTGGACCAGGAATTGTCCAATTTCGGGATTACGAGTATTTTGCTAATTTGTACCGGGAATAGTTCAATCACATTATCGCGCGAGGTAATCAATTAAATGTTTATCAGCGGAAACTACCTGCAGTAATTTCTTTATCCGAGAGTTGTGGGTGCCCTCATATACAAAAAAAAGTCCATTCATGCAGCATGAAGTAATGAGCGAATTTTCAAAAAAATCTTTCATTTGAAAGTATGTTTAAGAATTCCTTGAAAATTCGGTAAAACAAAAATGGTGTTGGCAATTGCTTTTAGATAATTTAAAAAATCGTTTTACAACCATATTTTATTATTATTTTGTCTAAAAGGAAACAATTTATAGATATGAAACATTATTTATATGTATTAAATTGAACAATGGAGGTATATTTGTATACCTCCATTGTGGTGTCTACAAAACAGATCTCATTCTCTCATTCCTTCAAGAGATTGAGTCTACTACTAATTTGTGCTTCTTACAGTTTTTTAACGCTAATATTCCGAGTTATTCACGATTTAAGATTTGATTCGTGTTATCGACCTTACTTCACTTGGACGGCCATAGCTCCATCATTTCCAGAGTATTATCAAATCTGAAGAGATCGTTGTAAAATTTCCTATCTCTCTAATACCAAGTACAATTTTCAGTTGAAGTTGACAGGGAACTAAGCAACCTAAAACGCAGCAAATTATTACAAAATGGTTCATTATTTTTCTATATTGATCACTCGTCTGCAAAGCCACCAATCATCCAACATGAAGAAAACATCGATCGCATTTCGGTCAGCTAACATTTGAACGGAGATTAGGCCTCTTTTGCGATTCACACTCATGTTTCTGATTTATCGTACGTCCAACCCTTAAATTCTCGTAGGGAGCGAACGGTTTGTCCTACAGGGCTCCGCGTGGTCTCAAAAAATTCTATAGTATTTCTAAAAATTCTATATAATTCCTTTATATATCAACATTTTTTGAGCTAGGGCGTTTTCAAAATTTCAAACCTTATTTTTCAACCCTTAGAAGTGACCTACATCAACCAAAAGCTTCGGGCACATCTTGAATGGAGCCCACATAGGGTCAGGTGGGGTAATTGTAAACATGGGGTAAATGTAAACAAGTGACATTACCGCCAACGTGGTGAACTGAGGAACTAAAATTGATGGTAAACCTTCTCTATGGAGCAAGTGGATTATACTGAAGAAGTTGCCGCTCATTCTCATCAGCTGATCTTCACTTGATAAGCAATTGATTTCAGCTCTGCCGAAAACTTTGATTGTCGAACATTTTAGTGCTCAGGTTTTGTTCATCTGGCGTGCTCCAAACAGCAAGTAAGTGATTCCAACTATTTTTATCCATCATATAGAATGTTAGCTTGCTTATGCATGGACGATTTTCGTTGTACCTCTTTTTCCTGCTGGGCTATGACGTGTTTACAATTACCCCATACTTTTTTTACCTATGGGGTAATTGTAAACAAATATTTTCTACGCTTATTCAATGATTTCTGATCAATTAAATGTAGAAATTTCGCTCGTTTCGATTGCCTCTGTTTTTATAATATCCAGATTTGGTTTTTCTGTTCCAGGATGCCTCGTTCATACGTCAAAAAGAGGCCACTCCCGCCGTACACTGTTCAAGACTTGGAACAAGCCGTCTTTGATGTCATGAACCAAAATAAGACCTACAGAGAGGCAGAAGAGGCGTATCGTGTCCCTATTTCGGTAATATACCATCGTATTAAGGGTCGAAAAACCAGTATTCACAAGATGGGGGCTGGTCGGTTGCCCGAATTGACAGAGGAAGTCGAGAAATGCCTCGTGAAATGCCTTATTGCCCGTGCACAGATGGGGTTCCCTTGTGATAAACAGGAACTAAAAGATCTTGTTCAAGAATACATTCAGAGCAATAGAATTCAATCACGTTTTCAAGATGGGCGTCCAGGAGAGGACTGGTATCTTGCATTCATGAAGAGGAATCCAGCTATCACCTTGAAGAAGCCCGAACATTTGCAGAAAGCCAGGAAGAAGGCTCGCGACCCATTTGTAGTTTATCAATTCTTCGGAAGTGTAAAAAAGGTTTATATGTCATCTCATATCGATGAAAACTGTGGACGCCTAATATTCAATGCTGATGAGTCAGGATTTGCTAATGACCCTTCTCGCCTCCGAGCAATCGGAGAAAAAGGCAAACCACTTCAAAGAGTCTCTGATGGATCAGGTCGAGATGCGACGACAGTACTCGCCTGTATTTCGGCTAGTGGTGACGCCTTACCACCTCTGATTGTTTTCAAAGGTGCTGCTGTCCAGCCCCGCTGGATTTCTGAAGACGCGTATCCAGGCACAATGTATGCTGCCACAAGCAATGGCTGGATGGAAGAATCTGTGTTTTTCTACTGGTTCGAAAAGATGTTCGTCCCGGCTGTGGATAAAATTCGTGAGGATGACGAGTTCACCGGAAAAACAGTAGTATTATTCTATGATGGCCACGCCAGTCACATAAGCATAAGAATAATCGAATTAGCAATCAGTGCTGGTATCCAACTGATTAAATTCCCCAGTCACCTTACGGACCGCCTCCAGCCTCTTGACAAGTGCGTCTTTGGCCCGGTGAAGGTGGCCTGGGAGAGAATTCTAGTAGACCATGGAAAGACTAAAATGGGCAGTGGTCCCTCCCGCCTACAGAAAAATGAGTTTGCCAAATTATTGGGAACCGTCTGGACGAAAATGAAGAGGCAAAATGCCGTGAATGGTTTCTTGTCTACAGGTCTATTTCCTCTGGACGAAGCCAAAATCCCTGAAGACCTGTTCGATCCGCAAGATCTGGCTCGCTACCGTCAAAGAAGGAGTACTGCGGAGAAGGTTATTGCTAGCAGTCATTCAGCATCCGAAAATGACAAAGAACGAATTCCTGATTTCCTGATTCCTGATATAACTGACATGGTGGATGATGAATGCTTTTCCAGAGGTGAAATTGTCCCCTTCAATGATGAGGATAGCAACGTTGCTCTTGATTTAACCATGCCCCTCCGCAAATCTGATCTTGAAGATGAACAAGCCCCAAGTACTTCACACACCGTCAACGATATGGTGTCGATTTTTTCAAAGAGCATTAGCAAAACTACTTTTGCCACAAAAAGCCCAGTGAAGACAGGAACCGGGACACGCTTGAAACATCAAACCTACGGAGAGGTGCTAACGACTGACGATGTATTGCTCAGACTGAGAGAAGCCCAAGAAAAGAAAGCCACCAAAGTTACAAAAAGGAAGAAAAGCAATGAATGTGATGGTAAAAAAAATGAGAAGCCAAAGAAAGCCAAGAAACCGAGTGCCAAAGAAGCAGACTCTGAAAGTGAAGAAGAAGAGGAACTCCAAATCCTAGAATCTGATGGAGAAGAGGAAGAGGAAATGGATTGGGATAGTTACCTGAAGAACATGGAGGAAGAACAACTGGAAGAAGTCACCTACATAGAACCTCGAGGCGTAAACATTCTGCCAAATACATTTGTGATGGTTGAAATAATGGGAGGAAAAAGAGGCAAAACCAAGTACTGTTATTTGTGTAGGGTTGACAAGGTTTCGAATGAGTTGGAGGTCACGGGGTTGAAAAGTGTCAACTCTAGGAAATCCAAATTCAAATTGGTCGAAAATGATCAATTTTCAGTTGAATGGGATCAAATAAAAGCCATTCTTCCTACCCCTCAGATTGAAAAGGATGGGCGCAGGGAAATTTATAAATTTTCAGGAACTGTCAACGTAACTGAAATGTAGACTGAACTTTCAAGTCACTAATTTAAGACTGAGTTTGAAGGACTGATAAACTAATACTGTGATACTCAATTCATGCGTACTGCTAGTTGATTGTGATTCAAGACTGTGTTATTAAGTCTACCATTGTAGTTAGTACAAATTTTTAATATGCCTGTTTCCATAGGCTGCTTTGATTAGTTACTTGGAGTTTATTAAAATATGTCTACTGTTTACGATTTGAGTTTATTAATTCATTCAGCACCGTCCATCCCGGAAATTTGAAAATTTAGTCAGTGGAACTTGATTGAAAAATGTACTTGGGGGAAATGTAAACAGCGGATTGGGGTAATTGTAAACATCGTTCTTCTCTCTCACAAATGGTTCTTGGAGCTTCTACTAGTCTCCATATGACTGTGTCTGCCACGCTTTTGACCTAAGTGAACCTCGTTGGAAGATGCTTGTTTACAATTACCCCTTAACCTATGGGGTAAATGTAAACGCCATGGGGTAAATGTAAACTGGCTCAGGATTTGTCCCAAATGCTATTAGATCAAAAATTTTGGTGCCTCCTAACTCAGCAGATGCTACAGTTTCACGAGAAAAAATTAGTTAGCACATTCGGAGTTTTATAAAGAGTTGAGGAGAATTTTGATCCAAAACATAGAGATTTTGTTTACAATTACCCCACCTGACCCTACCAAATTTCATCAAAATTGGTCAATGCTAAGTGGGGAAAGTGCCGCGTACGGCGGACGGATGGCCAAATTTTAATTCGAATTTTGGATTCTACGTACCTTGAAACGTAAACCATCAAATTTTGAGGGGGTGATAAAAAAATTTTTTTCTTGTTCGATTTCAAAGGTTCATCATAGAAAAAATAAACCAAAACGAGAACTTTTCCTAAGAAATCAGAGCTCCGGCCTCCTGTCCACTGCGGCGCCCACCCACCCACTCCCACCGACTTAAAAATTTTTAGTAAACAATCCTAGTCAAGTTATCATGCTGAGTGTCACATATATATGATATACATACAATTATACATATTGATTTTTGGAAAAACTTCAGGGATCGTTTCAGAATGTTCCAAAACGGAGTTTCTGTGATTATGAATAAGATTGAATTCGTATTCACGAACTAAGAGTAGGTATGCCTAAAATCACAATCACGGAGTATAATTAAGAGAACATTCTTAATCACAGGAATAATAGGATTAAAATTGTATTCACGCACTATGAGTATGATTTAATCATGATCATAGGAAATCTGGGATTAAAAAAATATATTGTATTGGCTAAGTATTAACAACTTTTACGCCATACTATGTTTAAACACCAATGTGACAAAACCTATCTTAAGCCACTTTGTCTGTTATACAGGGTGTAACACGAGTGGTTCACGATCTTTCTCCCGCATGTTCTACAACTATTTTCCGACAAAAAATTCCTCCTGACATGTCTTGGTATCCCCACTCAAAACGCCTTTTTTTCACTTTGAAATTTTTTCTCGTGTTTTTGATCTTTGCTCAATAAATCTACCATATCTTCCTCAATTCGAGAGTTAGCTCAAATCTAAAAACTCCGTTGGAATGAGCGTTAAATTTTCAATCTTTTTGATGACCAATAACATTTTTTAAGTGGAGTTGAGATGTGCAAACGACGTATGAAAAGCAAAACTCATCAAAATCTTGAAATCGCTTGTTTTTTTCTGTCGCCTGGTAACCATAACTATTCTTGACGCAGAATTGTGAAACTTCCTCAAAAAGTGCGCCAGGATCTCAGCTTTCCAACGGTGTAATCAAAAAATATTTTACAATCTAATTTGAGGGAGAAATTTCTGTTTGATCGCGGGAAAACGTGCATTTTTTTTTCAACGAAATCGACGGTTAGACTGGAGGACTATGTGCTTCGGAGGAGCCGTGGCGGTGAAGACCCCGGAGTCCTCCCGTCTAACTGTCGATTTCGTTGCAAAAACGCTGCAAATTATTACACAAAGGTTTATTATTTTTCTACATAGATCACTCGTATGCAAAGCCTGGTAACAAAGGTTGGTAACCATCTAACATAAAGGAAAACATCGATCGCATTTCGGTCAGCTAACATTTGAACGTAGATTAGGCCTCTTTTGCGATTCACACTCGTGTTTCTGATTTATTTTACGTCCAACCCTTAAATTCTCGTAGGGAGCGAACGGTTTGTCCTACAGGGCTCCGCGTGGTCTCAAAAAATTCTAAAATTCTATACTAACTTAAATTTACAGAAAAAACAATACCTTTATATCGAAATTTTTTGAGTTAGGGCGTTTTCAACATTTCAAACCTTATTTTTCAACCCTTAGAAGTGACCTACATCAACCAAAATCTTCGGGGAACAACTAAACCACAAATGGAGCCTACATACCAAATTTCATCAAAATCGGACAATGATTTAGCCTACTTTCTTCGTTGAACTCACATTAATTCGCAAATGACACTCGTGTTTCTGATTTATTATTGGTTCATTAACTGTGCTTATAAGGAACGAAAACTCAGTCCTACAGAGCTTCAGCTAATGACAAAAAATTCTTTAAAATCTTGGAAATTTTTAATGAATAAAAAACTTTTCACCCCTTAGACATGACCAAAAGCCCAAAAAAGACCAAAAGCTCAAAAGCCAAAAGCCAAAAGCCAAAAGACCAAAAGCCAAAAGCCCAATGGCCAAAAGCCCAATGACCAAAAGCTTCGAAGCACAACTAGACCTCAAATGGAGCTGATAAACCACAGTTCTTCAAAATCGGTCCACGGAGACTGAGCCAAGTGTACAGCGGATTTTTGGATTTTAAATACCTTGGAACGTAGGTAAACCATCAAATTTTGAGCCCCGATCAGGATTCTAATCCAACAAGCAGTACTGTTTCTATGATGCTCGTATTGCAATGCAATAGACTATCTTCGTATTCCAATACTATTCTATTCATCCCACCTATTTTCATTAAAAAGTAAATAAATAAATAAACGAGTTAATTGCTAAAAATTTGAAAATAACAAAATTTCAATGATTAAGCACTGGGTTAAAAAATTTTCTGTTGGTAAAATCGCATATAATACGTTGCCTAATTTCTTTAGGTACTTGACATTTATTTGCAATTCTCACTCTAGTTTCTGATGTGTTATTCAGTAAACTCTCGCGTATTTATGACAAACAAAATTGATCAGCGAAAAAAGGAATTAAAAAAAAATTCGTCTCATCCCCAGAGTGTTGTAGAATAGCCGCAGGACTTGAATCAGCCATTTAGCTGATAAGAGTGAGGAAAGTAGTGTGAAGCCTCGCACCTTAAGTTTTTCTGTAAAACCATTATCACAGCCGGATTCCTTGGCTCAAAGACTGCAAGAAAAGAGGATTGAATCATCAAGATTCCGATTTTTTCCACCCTTGCCTCACTGTGCGCCGCAGCGTACGGACAGGTTTTTACTTTCCCCAACCCAAACAAAATGAGAACGAAAGTATTGCGAAGTATTGCGAGCGGCAGGTGCCCGATTTTCTGAAAAACCTCATTGGAATGGGTCAGCAACTCTCCTCGACCCCCCTTCCATCTCCCCAACACCACCCAGAAATTCAATAAAATTCACAGGATTGCAAAAAAAAAAAAAAATTATTGTCCTTCAACTTCAAAAAATCTAAACGGCCTAAATTTGTGTTAAACACTCAAAATTACCGTCTTCCGGGTTTCTCGAGTTGAGGAGAATGTCTGCCCTCTACCAAATCCTATTACAGGGCTTCCCTTAATTCAAATTGAAAAATGGTTATTTAAGAAATTACTATTTTATCAATTATTATTATTATTATTTTATGGTTATTTTATACAACTATTCATTAGGGTTATTATTATTATTTTTAGATTTTAATTATTATGGAAATCAGAATTGTTCCAATCTAAAAATTTTTTGATTTATTTGACTTCTTTTAACGCTCATCTATTGTATTATTGTGAAGTACTTAGATCTATTCTTCCTCTAGGCGATCCTAAGGTTAGGAAGTCGAAAAATCGTTAATTTAAAATCTTCTTGGCAAGAAAATTTGGAATTCTATGGCGAAGACTTGTGAAATGAGGAGTTTATTATTGACTGCACTTTCATTCGGGAGTGAGTTGAAGCCCTAACTTACGAACTACAAACGGTAATGATGCGCTTTGGAGCAAAAGTAGACTCCAAACGAGACACATGTTTATACAGAAATTAATTCGTACGAAAAAGTACGTATTCTGACTAATCAGAATTCCATTTACCAGGCTTTGAACTCAAGTAATCGAGTTATACTTAATTGGTCATTTTACATTGAACGAATATTATTTATCACAAAAGTCGGAACAGAACCAGTACAGAATCAAGAATGTAAATTTGAAAGAACTTTCGGTTTTTTAGGACGTCCGACAGTAAGACTTGGGCGTCATTATGCGATGAATCTGGGGCGGAGGAGGACATCACTCAACGGAGAAAAAAAACCGCACATCCATTTTAGACCATTCAGGTGCAAAAAAGTCTGCCAAGTGGATTTGGCACATAGCTTCCTCGTATCCGTACACCGGTTTTGTAGATGCATAATAGACTCAAAACATCAATGTCTAAGTACCTTGCACAACCCTCATAGGGGACTATCTTCACGCCAAACCGCACAATCCCTGAAAATTTCATAAAAATCGGATGAGAGTTGTAGAAGTTATGGCTGTGGCAAGGATTTCATGACAGACAGACACACAGACACGGAACCAAAATTGTTCAGGAAGGTCTGAAATGTAAAACGCTAGTGGAAATTTTGGTTTTGGAGAAAATATGTTTTGAAACTTGAAAAGTGAAAACAAAGCTTCCGCTAACTTGGTGGACTCGGAAGCAAAATAAAATTGGTCACCAAAAACTCAAAATTGAAAAGTAGGTAGCGAGCTCAGGCCTTAGTTTCCAACAGATTTGCGTGGTTTGTTTTTTGTACGACGCAGAAATCTATCTAGTTGTGCACCACGTCGCCGGAATTTTGAAATTGGAGTTTAAGGTGAATGATCTAGGGATTACTTACTGAAAATAATGCGCATTGTGACGACACTGCCTGACGCTCGCTGCCTAGTCCTATATTTTCAACCGATTAGCGTGTTTCATTTTTTGTTCAACTCAGACTTCCAAGTTGCCCACTACGTCACCAGAGAATCGAACTTAGCATGAGGATGGGACGAGTGGGTGGATAATATTCACGGACTATTCTTAGTGTTACTGTGGGTCAAATCAGTGGCGTCACGATGGTGAATGGTGAGGGGGTGGAATCGAATTTGCATACAGGGTATTGTAGATCATGGATTTCAATAACCATAATGGCCGGGGGGGGGGGGGGGGTCCACTTTTCCTAACTTACATTGGGTGAAACTATTTAGTGCAGTTAGAAGGGAAATAAGAATGTCCTCCAATGAGATGTCCCCTGGAGTGCATGCATTACTACACAACATGTTTTTAATTAATTAAGACAAGCACGTGGTGAATTCTGGTAGAATGCCGAATTACATAGTGGGAGGGCGTTGTGAAAGACAGGTTGATTGGGAGGTACTAGCTTCACCAGACGTCTTTTAGAGCCCGAGCCTACAGTTACCTACAGGCAGACTCCGATCGTCTCTTATTTCATTTAAAATACCGACTGTTCTCCCAATTTTACAACTCATTTCCGCACTGATTCTGATCTGACTTTTACGAGAAGTGATTTTCGCGTGTAAATATGTATCAAGCTTGGTAAAAGTGATAAATGAGTGGTATAAATTGATGAACAATCTTGTACTTGGTGCCATATTTAGAATATAAACTCCAACAATGGAGCAATGGTGAAACTAAGTAGGTACAACCGGGTCGTAAAGGTAAAAACCTACGTGTGTAGAGGTATACAATCCCTCTACAATTACTAGTAGACAAATAGTTCAATCACAAAAGTAGACACACGACTTTTTCTTAAACAAATGATGCTCTAATTGAAGTTGAAAAATAGATGCCTAGTATGGCGCTTGTCCCAATTTAGCACTGTTATACAGTGCCTTCCTAGTGTCATATTAGGAATGCAAACAAGTCATTAAGAACTAGTGGGTACAACCTAATCGGATAGGTAAAAAAAACTCCTGATTTCATTGTTTTTGACATCTAAATGAAGTTTGTACAGTGTGAAAAAAAATTTGAATGTATGAATAGGCATCTTTACAATAGTTTCAATAGTTTGAACACTCAAATCAAAATTTTTTCAAAGTTATAATTTTTGAATTTCCTAAAAAAGTAACCTAATATGGTGCATATGTTTGTCATAATATGACTATATGACCATAGTTTACAGTATGCTTACCGAGTAAGAACACAAACAAATCGTTCAACTCAACTCCATAGAACACTAAGAAGGAACAAAACTATTAGTACTATGAACTTACGAGTAATTAACTCGTAATTAACTGAAAACTATTAATTTCTAATTTGACAATAGGAAGACATACTGTAATCTATGCCAAATTAGGACAAGCGCCATATTAGGCAACTCTTTTTCAAACTTCAGTGAGTATATTATTTTCGGAAAAAGTAACACAGGCGTTTTTTTAATACAGTAATTAAAAACTTTATTCAGAGGTCAACAACTTGGAAAACTGGAAACTTGGGCTGGAGGTTTTTACCAATCCGATTCGGTGGTTTCACCGAGTTTCAACAGAGTTCCTTTGTAGGAGTTGAACGATTTGTTTGTACTCCTAATATGGCCAGGTTGATAGGGTAGGAGGGGGAAAGTTCTCGCACATTTCATGATAAGGCGCACTAAGAAAGTGTCAAATACTTCCGTGGTACTTTCCCAGTAGTGGGATATTTTCAGCAAGAAAAAATTAAAAATGAATAAATAAATAAAACGGAAAGGCTCCAACAGCATATTGATGTCGCACTGGCTCATCATTTTAAATGGAATAAATTTGAACTTGCGGGAACTCCCCCCCCCCCCAACCTGCTCTATACTTTTAACGATGCGGTATTGGGCAATACTTTTTTTAACTCATTAGGTTGGTTTCTCAAACATTTTTTGGAAAATGTGACTTGATTGTTTGATTGTTGTAAAGGGATGGTGTACCTATACGTTGGCGTCTTTACAAATAAAAATAATAAAATAAAACAATAAAAACTGTATAAAGGAATAAAAATTTCATTTAGACGTAAAAACAATTCGGAAATTAGAGGGGTTTCACCCATCCGAAATGATTACTTACTCGTACTTAGTCACAACGGTACTCCATTTTCGAAATAATGCTCCCGCATCCGTATGGACCTGATTTCATGGAGCCACCCATGTAGTGAAATTTACTCATCAAGAAAATATTAAAAGCATTAGTTTGCGTTGAAATAAATTTTCAAGTTTTGAGATATTAACTTTTCCCAAGCCGAAAGGAACTCTAATAGCCACCGTTGGTTTTCGGTTCAGGCAGAACGTCCGCTCGCTCCTGGCTCAGAATGAGTTGATTAGTGAATGGACTAATCGATGGTGGCGGTCGGATTCTTCTTCTGATTTATTATTGCGCTTGAAGGAGGAACTGTAAAAACCTAGCGACCTACCTGCCTCCTCGTTTAACCCTATACTTCAAACAAGGATGGTCCCGACTCGGCCGGCATCCCGATTAGGCTGGCGCCTCGTCGTCCCGCACCGCCTCTACGATCACAAAGTACCAAACGAGACCCGGATTTCAGTTCATTATATCCTGTAATAAACCGATAGGGCGAAATGAATTTAATTATCCTCCTTAAGAGGTCTTTAATGAGAAGGGAGGATTGAGAAAAGACGTAGAAGGGGGACGTAGGGGGAGTCATCCAACAAGGAAACTGAAACGAAAATGTATCACCCTTTATTTTTGACTCAGGTCCAAATTTTAGAATAATAATAATGGACAAATAATGAATTCATCACACTTCAAGTGATTTATATTTATCTCCTTGGTGCATGTTTTATTCGAAACTGTTTTCACCAGCAGATCCCTTCACTATCATCTTTCTCAACACATGTGCCCCACATTCGAGCAGCATATTGTTTTTCAAATATGTGATAGTGTATGAGGAATTTCTTCATATGCATCGAATTTTCCCTGTTCGTAAATTACTTGCGTTGTTCTATGATGATAACCAAAAGCTTCAGGGCACGACTGGACCCCAAATGAAGCCGATATACCAAATTTCATTAGAATCTATCCATGTTACTGGTAAAGTGGCATTTGGAAGGATATTTTTTAAATTTGATACATGGATTCCTTTGCTATCATCAAAATTTGTAGGGGGGATATTTTCCTTACTCGATTCTGAAGTTTCGTTATTGAAAATGATAAAAGAAAATTGGAGATTAATTAGTTTTGAGACACCTTCATCACTAGAAACGCAGAAATTGCTGAAAACGCAAACTTTGTTCATCTACCTACTAAAGCACTTTTTAGAGATTTTAGTCTCGCAGGTTTGTGTTATCAGATTGTAGTCTCGAGTGATTGTTGTCCCACGAGATTGGTTCACTTAGTCGCTGGGCAACGCACGAATAAAATTTGATTCTGACGTCGAAATTCCGCATTATAGGGAATAAAGAGCACGTCGCAAAAATTATCAAAGAATATAACTCAGTTTTTCAAACATCCCAAAAACGCGGAAATCCTTCTTCTTAAAGGAATACTGAGCATATGCTGATAGAGGAAGAGATCTTCCTCTGTACAACATCGTGTTTAAGTGCTAGGAGGATGAGTTTTCTCGGTGAGATGATTCGATACTGATAAACCAAAAACTTGTTTTGAACATGTTTTTAACTTTCAGTCACAATCATTGAGGTCTGGAACCAGGGATTGCGCTATTACTGTAGATGGAACAAACTTGTGCCCTACCAGAGTAAGTAATCTGTCATCTTTCTTGTCCTCTAAGCTACTAAGAAGGAAGGATCTCCCACCAGAGATGATTGATTCGTGTTATCCACACTAGGGTCCGGTGATGAATGATTAGGGTTTTTACAGCCCCTTGTTAGTTTGCCCGTTTTCCACTCATTTTGCTGGAACCCCATAAAGAAAAGGCGTTACAGAAAATTATAAGTAATTTTTCTTCCTCTCGCAAAGGAATGGCTCATTCTATCTGAGCTGAGGCTGATAATTATATTGTTATGTACATGTTCGAAAAACACTGAAACGGACCTAAAATTTAGCTCAATGTGTTTTTTAAGTATTACTATAGATTTTTTTCTTCAATTATAAACATTATTATCATTTTAATTCCTCTATAACAACCCCAAAAGGAAGGAGTTCATCACACCCCATGTTAGTAGCAGTGTCCAAGCAAAACATGTAAAACAAATATAATACACGTGAATGAGGTTTTCTAGGTACCTATAATACGTGGTATATTCGGAATCGGCTTGAAATTTCCTAAGGAACAGTCAACGATATGTCCCCGATAAAACCTCATTTTGTTCCACAGCGGGACGGATCCCTCCGAAAAGCGGAGATGTAGCTTCTTCAGCACAGAGGTAGACATAGGAGAGGCCACCCACCTCGTTCTCCCATGTTTCTATTCATCAGGGCGCAGAGCACCACTTCCGGACAGTGTCTCTTAGTACTCGGACTTTTACGTCAGAGGGAAGGTTACCTCTTTGTGTCTTGAGCTCCGAGTGGGAATCGTGAGCAATGACCGCTCCTCTTGAAACATGCAACTCGATGGATTGAAGCCAAAAACCGCATTGCCATTCTCTGGCTGCATCCACCTCCGTCATATTATTACTATACCTCCGAGGCACCAGAATGTTAACTTCTTTTTATGTGGCAGGAATGACCCTCTTATTGCATCGTCGTGTGGGGGCGTTGCGGATGGAAGACTAAACCCACTTCGAATATTGATCAGTCCTGCAAAAAAGAGGAAAAATTTGATCAGCGATTCGTATTCAGAGAGGAAGAAAACACCGCTGGTAAGATAACTACGTTCCAACCTTGACATAAATTTCCTCGCGTGCTTCTTCTTCTGACTGAGTCATACAAGGTGTTCGGAGTCTCGGTCTCGGCACGCTGGGGGTTACTTGGTGAGGGTACCTATCGGGGGTACATACTTGCGGTACCCACCGCTGAAGCCCACTCCCGCAGATCTGTTAGCCGGATGGAGTCGTGAACGGCTGACGGCCTCGGGTCTCTCATTCATCGCACGGAGGTCCAAAAATAAAAACGCTGCAAATTATTACACAACGGGTTATTATTTTTCTGAAAAGTCACCCGTATACGAAGAACAGGCTTTTCCATTAATAGTATCTGCCAACTATATTATTGCGCGAGGTCAGCAATCAAGATTATTTTGACAGAAAGTAACAACGACCAAACATCGTTATCCTAATGTTGTAGGACACTTCAATATGAAATTCGGGTCTTGGTTGCTAAGAAAGCACAACTGGGTGATTTGGAGTTCAATTCGAAGAAACGAAATAAAAGTCTGCCAAGAGGGTGTGGCACAAAGCTTCCTCGTATCCATAACCCGATTGTATAGATGATTCGATGCAATGTAGTTTATCTCAAAACATCAATTGCTCTACCGTATTAGGGGGCCATCTAGGTACAGGTCAACACAGACCATTTGTGAATATTTCTCCGAAATTGGATGGAAAATGTAGATGTTGAGGCTGTAAAAAGGAAATTCACATTTTCGCATGCGCAGTAGCTTCTATCAGTCCGGGGGTGATGATTTTCATAGGGGACCATCTTCACACCAACCCGCACAATCCATTTCTTCGAAATCGGACAATAACTTCGTGTAGTTGTGCCAATTACAAGGATATCATGACAGACACACAGACAGACTGAGATGGAACCAAAATTGTTCTGGAAAGTCTAAAAAGCAAAACGCGAGTGAAAATTGTGATTTTGAAGAACACTTTTTTCAACCTTGAAAAGTGAAAACAAAGCTTCCGCTACATTGGTAGACTCGGAAGCAAATATTGCTTTTGATCGGCTGAATTCGGCTCACTTCCGTCAGCGAACGTTCATGTGCAAATCCCACTCGTGTTTCTGACTCACCATTAGTCCAACCCCACGCCCAAATTTAGCTCCATTTTGTAAATTATTTTCTTATGGCAACACCAATGTAAAACCTAAAGAAAATTCGAAGACTTTAGATTATCGGGTCCATTTAGGGTCTCGTTGTTCCCCAGAGTTTTTGTTATTGTCAGTCGAGTCTAAGGGGCAACAAGTGGGAGAAACGCCCTAGATCGAAAACATTCGACGTAATTAAACATTCATTTAAAATTTCCAAGATTTTACTGAATATGTTGACACTGTCCAGAGCTCTTTGAGACCAACCGTTTGCTATTGAGGATACCATGTATAATCACCCAACTAATGAATGTTCTATGACGTTTTCATCAATTTAAGGCGTCGTTCGATGCTGGTTTATTATTCTCAATAATGAACCTTTGGAATCGACCAAGAAATTTTTTCCTTTAACCGCCCTCAAAATTTGTTGGTTTACGTTTCACGGGACGTAGAATCTAAAATCTAGTAAAAGTTTAGTCGTGCGTCCGCCGTACGCGTCACTTTCCTTAGTTACTACTAGGGGCCGATTTTAATGAAATTCGGTATATGGGCTCCATTTGGTGTCTAGTTGTGCCTCGAAGCTTTGGTTGATGTCAGTCACTTCTAAGGGTAGAAAAATAAGGGTTGGAATTTTCGAAACGCCCTTGCTCATAAACGTTCAATTTCAAGGTACCTAGGTACTGTGTTTTTTGCTTCCGAGTCTACCAAGGTAGCGGAAGCTTTGTTTTCACTATTCAAGGTTGAAAAAATAAACTTTTCCAAAATCTAAATTTTTACTCGCGTTTTACGTTTCTGACCTTCCTGAACAATATAGGTTCCATGTCTGTCCTTGAAATCCTTGCCACAGCCACAACTTCTACAGTTCTCGCCCGATTTCTATGAAATTTTCAGGGATTGTGCGGATCGGTGTGTAGATGGCCCCCTATGAAAATCATGGTCCCCAAATTGAAAATTGAGATCAACTACTATGCATCGGATCAGCTATACAATCGGATTATGGATACGAGAAAGCTATGTGCCACACCCACTCGGCTTTTTTTTAAATCTTTACTTGGACAATTTCACTAGGATTTTTCGACTTTTAACACCCCCGAGTGCGATTATCCAACTGAAATTCTATTTAGATTGACAGTAAAACTGGCGACAAGATTATTCTTCTCGGAATTGTCGTTGTAAGAAGGGTGCCCAAGATTGACACGTCATAAGTGGGTGACGTCACACGTTGCGGAATCGCGGCACCAGTTTCGACTCACTTGTAAACATCCCCCCCCCTCTCCACTTAATATAGCACCTTTTTGGAATGCTCTCACTGAGATATCTCAGTTAAACGAATAAAACGAGTCAGCCTTAATTGCTCTCTGCTTTAAACTCTTAATTAACTCTAAAGATTGTCGCACTCAATTGAGGAGGTTCGCAGCTCACAAAATTCACAAGACTTTCTCATGCTGACGCAATATGATCATAATAAATGAAGGCTTGAGAGATAAAACCAACGATGACATTTAGTTTCGTGACAGTGAAAAAATTTTTAATTTTGAACCCAAATAAATAATATCATAACTTGGGACTAATGGTTAACTTTTGATGCAAACACTTCCATAATTATGGATAATGATAATGATTGTTTTAAAAGTCTTGTCATGTTTTATTTAAATTTGGGATTTGGCCCTCAAAAATGTTTTTTCTAATTTATTTTAATCCAGACAAAATTCAAACGTAACTAATTCTTTGAAGCTTTAGCTAGAAAGTCTATTTTGTCAATAATTAAAAATTAAAAATTATGGATAATATAGTCTAACTGCAACTTAAGGACTTGAAATATAAAATTCGTATCATTTTGTTTTTGGTTTTTTGACTTGTTACAGTCCTATTCGTGAGGTGCGATATGATGCTTCAATAGCAGATAATTGGAGACCAACGTTGATTCAATGAGGAATTTCGATACATATCGTAACCATCTTCCCCACGACACCTCAAGGACGTAGGTGTAGGTTACCTGCATACCACCAAGCTGAATGCGGCCGGGTCGCAAAAGAAGCGAACCCCCGCCTGAAGACGTGGTGGGGGTCAGGACCTAACGATTGAGGTCTAATAAAGACCCAAAATAAAGACGTCAGGTTTTTCGGTGGAAGAGGATGGGACCTCCCTCAAACGTTTCTGAGAATTCGACTCAGGAGGTGGCGAGGGGTTGCCCACCGACCCAGCTCCTCATTGTTGGGGCCACAATCGACCCCAGGGCCACCTGGTTGGCCCTTTTCAAAAAAGGCACATCAGGACTCGGGTACCCGATAAGTGCTGGCCCTATGTATATCAACTTTTACGGGTGACAACCGAGAAACGTTCGGGAGTTGACAGACGACCTCAGTTTTCTGGTTGTTTTCCTCCTTCAAACCGAAGGTACCGAATCATTGCAGACAGTAATCTTCAAGTGAGAAGAGTCAAGCACTACGAAAATTTGACATTTTTGATCTCTAAACCTCTACATCTAAAACCTACATCAAATTCAATGAAAACTTTACAATTTATGCATGTTATAACGACATGATGTTTGCGCAAGCACAGCAACTACTGATGATGACCCTCGACTGAAAAACGGAAGTTCACCCCGAAGGTGCCTTCTCAAGTTCTTAATCAGAAGAATCGAACCATCGGGGCACAATGTGCAAAGGAAGGTAACCTGAAAACATATGCGCAGGTACTTACTTCAAAATGATGAATCAATCCAGCAGCAACCAAAGCTGGAGCAAGCAGCTGATCCACTGAAGTAGATTCTAGACCGGCTCAATAATATTGATGAGAGATTCAAGGAATTCAACAGACGAATTGGAGTACTAGAAAGTAAACTCCAAGCTCAATCAAAGAAAAAATCATGAAATATCTCAACATAATGGCTTGGAATGCCAACGGCCTCGCAACAAGGAAAAGCGAGCTGAAGGTTGTTCTCGAAATAAACAACAGTGACATCTGTCTAATATCAGAAACCCACTTTACCAAAGAATCTTACTGTAAAGTAAGAGGCTATAAGTGCTATCATGCCCTTCATCCGAACAATTGTGCTCGAGGAGGAAGTGCGGTGATTATAAAAGAAAACCATCCTATATATAAAGATAAAAATAGAAACTTAAATACCGAAAACTGGAAGAGGGCTTTGACCTGAGCTCAGACCATTCCCCGATTATTCCCACATTAAGCGATTGGATCATTCAAGCCCCACAGAATCCGGTACTTGCTAACAAAAGGACGAATTGGGATAACATCAGAATTGAAATTAACCGGGAGGTAGAATTGAATGAATCTCTGGACTCCCCAGAAAAAGTGGATTACGAACTTGCCAAATTAGTTTGTAGCATTCAAACAGTGATCAGTCGAAAGAAACCGGTTGTTAAAAAGCGGCGCAAGGGTTTGAACTACCCTTGGGAAGTTATAGACGCCGTCAAGAGGAAACGGAAAGCCAGAAAGAAATGGCAGTCCACAAGAAACCCGGTGCACAAAACTGCTTGGTACAATATAGCAAATGAATTAAAACAGATGGTCAAAGAGATAAATGACGCCACCATAGAGGATTATGTGACATACCTGTCAAATCACAAAGATGAGGATTACTCTCTCTGGAAAGCCACTAGACAACTAAAAAAGCCTATCAGCCATGCTCAGACACTCCGAAACCCAACAACAGATGAATGGGTTAGAAACAACCAAGAAAAAGCTAATGTCTTTGCTGACTACCTTGCAAATATATTCACCACTAATCCAGGGCCACCAAACGAAGGACCTCTTGAGAATGCTGAGCCGATTGACTCCGACACCAACATCTAAATGGTCACTGTCAAAGAAGTGCAAAGAACAATTCAGAGAGAGATTAATTCAAAAAAAGCGCCAGGTTACGACTAGATTACAGGTCAAATCCTGAAGCACCTACCCAGAAAAGTGATAGTCAAAATAACAAAGATCATAAATAGTGCGTTCAAGCTATGCCATGTACCTCAGCTATGGGAAATCGCGCAGATAATCATGATTCCCAAGCCCGGAAAACCTGCTAATGAGATGATATCCTATAGGCCTATCTCACTCCTGCCAGCTCTGTCCAAGTTGTTCGAAAAACTCCTCTAGAAAGAAGAGACTGAAGAGACTGCTGCTGAAGAGCAGAATGAAGAGACTGCTCTATATCATAGAAGAACGCAACCTAATTCCTAACCATCAGTTTGGGTTTAGGAAGCACCATTCTACTATAGACCAAGTCCATAGAATTACAAGTATTATTGAGAGAGCGCTAGAAGAGAAGAAGGTCTGCTCTGCCATCTTCCTTGATGTGACTCCGGCATTTGATAAAGTTTGGCATGAAGGACTGATTCACAAGCTTCGTAAAATGCTGCCAGAATCCTACGCAACACTCTTGCAGTCCTACATATCCAGCAGATATTTTTGTATAAGACAGGATGGTGCTTTTTCAGAGCCAAAAATAATACAAGCTGGGGTGCCGCAAGGCAGCGTACTGGGCCCACTACTGTACCTGCTTTACACTTCTGACTTACCAGAAACAGGAGGTAATACCCTCGCTACGTTTGCGGATGATACTGCAATTATAGCGACTGGGGAAACAAACAGTGAATGAGTTACCAAGCTAAATTTCTGTATCTCCCGCATTCATGATTGGACAATGAGATGGAGAGTTAGAATGAATGAGCCTAAGTCAGTGCACGTTGATTTCACGGATAAGAGGATCAACTATGTGCCAGCCTTTCTCGATATGCCAATGAAGCGAAATATCTTGGAATGACGATGGATGCCAAACTAAGGTGGAAGTCCCACGTTAAGAAGAAATTAGCTGAGCTTTTGATTAAATTCAGAAAAATATACTGGCTGATGGACATCAAAATCGGAAGAGAAATGCAGAAGTTATGTCTGTGGCAAGAATTTCATGACAGACAGACACACAAACACGGAACCAAAATTGTTCAGGAAGGTCTGAAATGTAAAACGCTAGTGGAAATTTTGATTTTGGAGAACTTTTTTTTTCAACCTTGAAAAGTGAAAACAAAGCTTCCGCTAACTTGGTGGACTCGGAAGCAAAATAAAATTGGTCACCAAAAACTCAGAATTGAAGAGTAGGTAGCGAGCTCAAGGAGTCGTCAGAATGCACTTTATTTTCACAAAATAACCCCCCTTTCTCCCCCTTAACTCAAATTTCGAAATTTCTGAACGTAGTGCACAACCATATAGATTCCCTTGTCAAACTAAAAAAGAACCCGAAAAATCGGTTGAAAACTAAGGCCTGGGCAGAGTACACATGATTTTGTCACATACACAGACATACACCAATGATTTTTTTTTTGGATTTGGATTCAGAATAGTCTAAAACGGATTTCTATGTGATTATTTTTCCTCTCCATTGAGTGTTGTTCTTTTTTTCTCAACCCAGATTAATTGCATAAGGACGCCCAAGTTTTACTTTGGGACATCCTAAAAATCAACAGCAAGACGTTACGAGAAGCGAATTCTCGTGGACAAAGCCAGATGCTAATGAGTTCCGGACTATTCGCTAAGAATTTTTCGACTGAAAAACACTAAACCACTGCCTACCACTATACTACCTTGCATGCTGACGTTGTTCTGTAAAAATTAGTGGGGTGCCTGCTAATGAACATTCACCCTAATGTATTGTGCGTTAATAATTGAAAAAATAACTAGATAGTTACATGTAATCAACACAGTTTTTAACTAGGTGTTATCATAAATAAACCCTTTAAAAAATCTTCAATATTACTAACAAAGGGAGGAGAAAGAGCGTTGAATTAATCATTAGTTGATTGAAGTTAATTCATTATTAAGACTAAATAGGTAATACGTTCCTAAGAATTGTATTCGAAACCCCAAAACATTGAAAATAACTCTAAAATATTTATTGTATGCTATTATCATTTTATAAGAGTAAATACAATCGATATTGTTCAAACTTGCTATCATTCACCGTGGTAACTAGGAAAATTTGGGAGGCCTTCAAGGCGAAATGTTTGAATGACAAGTAAGTACGCGCGGTAGACAAACCAATTCCGATTGTGAATGACAGCCGACGGTAAAAAGAAGAGGCAGTCCGAGGAATTTTATTGACAAACTACCGCCAGACAGACCGTCTCCGAGTGCCATCTGCGAACGTGATCGAGGTCGAGGTCCGATGCTTCCTAGTCGAGGCGCGAAAAATGGAGATTTATGTCCCTCTCTCGCCGCAGAATGGATAAATACGATAATAGATCGTAAACATATTGGGGCACGTCATTCAACCTCGTTGAAGATGGAGTCTGACGCCGTTGATATTTCTATTGTTGTATAAATGGCCGGAAGCTGTCCGTAAACCATTTAGGTAATTCCTAACAACCAAACTGATTATAAATTACCAAATTCATATCATATCAAATCATACACACATTTCAAATATCTCGAACAATACTCTTGTTACATGAAATTTGGATAGTAATCACAAAGTTATGGCTGTGGCAAGGATTTCATGACAGACAGACAGACTCGGAACCAAAATTGTTCAGGAAGGTCAGAAACATAAAATGCGAGTGGAAGTTTGGATTTTGTAGTACTTTTTTTCAACCTTGAAAAGTGAAAACAAATCTTCCACTACCTTGGTAGACTCGGAAGCAAAATTAATATAGATAAGCTACTGTGTATATTGCTGGAGCAGGAAACATGGAGTGAGGTGATAAATTCAATGGAATGTCTATGAATGGAGTAACAATTTTCTGAGTCTTATGGAGGAAAAACTGGCAGAATCCTCTTTTATCTCAGTCGTGCAAAAGAACTCGAGAGAGACCCAAATTAAAGGGGTCTCAGTCGGTCGCCGTTCGTTCCTCGTTCCGGGTCAGTATTGCCCTAAGTTGCAGGGGCTCAAACTTTAAAAGTTTTACCTACATTGGAAATGACCAAGGATTTTCGAAATGCATTAGTGCATTAGTCTAGGAAATTGAAAAACTAAAAGATTGCCACTGGAAACATCAAATTCGACCAATAATTGCCAAATACATAAACCAAAATGGGAAAAACCTAACTGAATAAACGGTGTTTCCCATATTTCTTTGGCAATTATTGTCGGTTTTGATGATTCCAGGGGCAATCTTTTAGTTTTTCAATTCCCTAGACTAATGTACTAATGAATTTCGAAACTCCTTGAACATTTCAAATTTAGGTAAAACTTTTAAAGTTAGAGCCTTGTGTGTCGGCAGCCTTACTAAACTCAGTTCGGAACTGTCATCAGCTGTACAAAGTATTTTTGAAGTAGCCGTTTATCACGAGATAAAAAAAATTCAACTACCTATCAGAAACTTTGAAAGCAATAATTTGTTATGCTGAAGATGAATATAAAAGAAATAATATTGAAAAATCATGAGAGATTATTGATGAAATCGTCGACCGCCAAAAAAATAAAAATCGTATTTGTACTTGGAAAACGCTGCAAATTATTACACAAAGGTTTATTTTTTCTGTATAGATCACTCCCCTGGAAAGAACACAGATTTAGCATTTTCCTACCAACCCATATTTTCGCTTCACAATCAAGTTTATTTTGATGAAATAAACGCTTCACACTAAATTCGGAATAAAGAGGGTTGTGGTTGCCTTCATTAGGAAATGTGATTACTCGTTGCTAAGGACGCAAAACTGAATACAGCTCGAAGAAACGAACAGCGATCGCACTTTGGTCATCTAAAATCTGAAAGATATATAAAAAAAAAGAGATATCAAAATTTGCCAGGGGCGGTGGTGAGTGGGGGGGTCTATTCAGAAAATATTCAATTTTTCAATATTTCGGTTCCTTTTAAGGCTTACTAGTGGAACCCAAGCGTTGAAATTCAGGGAACATAATCAAAATACCTCTGAATTAAAATGAGATATTCTTCTTACCAATGTGGTACAAATCAGTGGTGTCACCATGGTACCAGGACACCAGAAATAGCGTATTTTGTGGGTTTTTGGGTGTTTCACCTTAAATACAGTGTGATATTTTACGTACAACTGACCGAAACCAACAGATGAAAGTCCAATGTTTTGATTAGGAAGAGCGGGGAGGGGGAGGGGGGCTCTCGCTAAAATGTCGCTAAAAGTGTTATGGTGGCTAATGGTGAAGGTGCATGTTGGGTACCTTTTCATCGACGATTTCCGATTTCAAAATATCATGTTTAAAATGATATTCATGTTACTTCCTCAGCATACTTCCCATTCGTGATAGAAAGGTAAATAAACAAGTTTTATTGTTTACCATGTTGATGTTGAAAGAACTCTTTCCTTATCCAATGGGGCGTCCCCTGGAATGCAAGCATTACTAAGCAATATGTTTTATGTAGGTAATGATTATTCCACTTACTCTGGAGCAGCCTATCCATTTTCGAGATTGTACGATAATTATGACAAGTTTTACCGAATTCAAAATTGTACTGATGTTCAAAGGAAGAGTGGTGTTCGGACGTTTTGAAGTTCTGAACACCACACGATTTCCCGCTCCGAGAAAACAATGATACACAATACAATGATAATGAACTCCATTCAACTAGCACGGAGGGAATTAATCACGTCGACGGAGCACGTCAATTTGACCAACTAGGTAGTCCGGGTGTCATAAATCGGTCGCTGGCGGGGAGAAAGACGATAATGGATTGGAATTCCACAACATTGACCTCAGCCATCGCAGGGCACCGTCACAACAGTCGGCAACTTCGCCAATCGTTCATTTCAAGCATCATCGACCCACCAGCTCCTGGAGTTCTTAAGTGATTTTCGACTCGCAACGGTAAAATCTTCACATCACGTCTCTTCGTTTAGCGTGGTTTTTGGGGAATTCGCCCATCACCGGATATGAAATCCTTTGAGAAACATCTCCTCGGCAATGTGAAGAGCTCTACATTCAGCTCCAAATAGAAGTTTATGGTTTTAGGGCGTGTCCCAGTATTACGAACGTCTTAATGTCACTTATGAAAACTGAAACGGAACAACACACTAGTGAGGGAAATCACTTACAAATCAGTGTAAGAACATCCATCAAAAATTGGGCGAAATTTGTGTGAATGTACGAAATAGATACCGATCGTACGTAAATTGTAGATATAAATTGACTACAAACTTTGTAAGTACGTACCACATTCATGTAATATTTTATGATCTTGAATGTGGTGGCGCTCAGACTTTGGCTTAAAAAAAAACATGAAAATTATTAAGTACAATTGATTTTTTTTTAACGCTGCAAATCATTACACAACGGTTTATTTTCTGTAAATGTTGTGTCAACTACCCTATAAGATACAGAAATAGGTGGGAGAGTGGGGTTTGGGTTATTCGGGCTAGGCTCAAGGAACCAACGCGTTTAGATAAATTTTTTTGTCTGGGGGGTTTCATTCGTTTCTGAAAATTGAACTTCATCTTAAATTGACGAAAAGACGTTAAGGAATTTTCACTTATTAGGTTGATAAAAACTGAAACAGAACAACACACTAGTGAGGGAAATCACTTACAAATCAGTGTAAGAACATCCATCAAAAATTGGGCAAAATTTGTGTGAATGTACGAAATAGATACAGATCGTACGTAAATTGTAGATATAGATTGACTACAAACTACCCTCATTAAGCGAACAATTGTGCTTACATAACTCCAGGTGATACCTTTATATCAAAAATTTTTTTTAGTTAGGGTGTTTTTAAAATTTCAACCTACATCAACCAAAACCTTTGGGCACAACTAGACCCCAAATGGAGCCTGCATACCGAATTTCATCAAAATCGGTCAATGCTAACTGAGGAAAGTGCCCAAAGGCCTTTTAATTTTTATTCGATTTTTGGATTCCCTGAAACTTTTTTATTATTTTTTTGGATACCTTGAAACGTAAACCAACAAATTTAAAAAATTGTTTTTCTTGGTCGATTCCAAAGGTTCATTATTTAAAATAATAGACCAAAATGGGTCTATCATTTCATTTCCTGTGTCTGCGTTATCATCCTGAGTATTGTCTTTTACCTTTTAATTCCAATCATGAGTTGGAAAAACTTGAATTGAATGTTAATTTAAGAAATTTCATTAATTTGTGTGTAAATTTATTGTTGAACGTTATGCAATATTCTGGATAAGACCCTCTCTGGGTACGTTGGGATAGGCAGGAGAGCTCTTCCCAATTATTTTTTTCATCAGTTTATTCTTGAGTGAAATCCAGTGTTTTCTAGAGTGTTGATTGAACATCATTTTTCAAGTAACTTTCAAGCTGAACCAAACGGTGAAAATTCTGATTAAATAATTAAAATTTTGATTGATGTAATTCGGATATCTTAGGGAAATAGTGTATTTTAAGGACATGCAGCACCGTGGATCAATTATTTGTTGCTATTACTTATTTATCAAGTATTTCCAAACGTTTTTGCTCAAATTTACCTCGGTTATTCACGTAACTAAGCATAATTTGGGTCATTCTTTAATGTCTTGTAAGATCAATTCCCTCCACCATCATAAGATGTCAAGAATTATCGATCAAAATAATCAAGTCAAAAAAATACCATTCGATTATTCGTGAAAACTACATGGAAAATGTAGCAATGAAGAGCAATTTAGGAAAAAACAACCGGACCCCAAACGGAGCCGATAACCGAATTTCATCAAAATCGATCTATGGGAACTGGGTAAAGTGCCGCGTACGGGGTACGGCGGACGGACGGAAAATTTGTGTTTGATTTTTGGATTCTACATACCTTGAAATGTAAACCATCACAATTTGAGAGGGGGAGGGGGTTTAATTTTTTCCTAATTAATTGTTAAGGTTCATTTTGAAAATTATAAACCTATAAGTTCATCATTGGAATTAATAAACAATAAAATCCCTTCAAAATTAAGTTTTCAAATTTACGCTGGAGTAAGACGGTTTTTCATATTCAAACACCATTTTGACCCTTAAATTTTATAGTTTACCTAGAAAATGGGTTACCATTGAAAAGCTGATAAAAGGAGCTTGATTTAAGGGCTCTGAAGAAGACGGTGTTTTAGCAGGAAAAAATCACCAAAACGTTGGAAAAAAAACAGAGTTTGTCGAAATTTCAAGTTTGAGATAGGAAGACTATCCTAGTGTACGGTTTTTTTAAACAGGTCAACAGCACATCACTATAAGAAATTTAACGCTCTTTCCAACGGTGCGATCAGTTTCGAATTTGAATGGGAAATGAGGAGGGTTTCATGACCATTTTATTGCCGCAAGGTCGAAACACGAAAAAAAATCAAAGTGAAAAAAGTGGCATTTTAAGTTGAGTAAAGAAACATATCGTTAAACAATGCATGCATTCCAAAAGACGTCCCTTGCAATTGCGTATAGATCACTTTCAACTACCGCACTCACTCAGGATTACATCCCGATGTATTTTGAGATAACGGTATTTCAAACCAAGCGAAATTCTCTCAGGTTCTCTATACTTCGTAAATAAAGTGGTTTCTATGATTTGTAACTAAAATTGGTTTCTACAGTTTGTTAACAAAATTGGTTTCTATAAATATTTACTTGAATCAGTTTATAATTTTTTTAAATACTAAAATTGGCTTCTATGATTCGTTACCGGAATGGCGTTCAATTATTCATTACTAAAATTTCAATGCTATTAATATACAAAGATTTCATATTTGGGCTTTGTCAGGGGCTACTTTCTAGGGCGCCTTCTTCAACTTCCCACTTCCTCCACCGTAACCTGCCATAACACTTTTAGCGGCATAGGAGCCTCGAATTTGAATAGCATTTTAAAATACATGATCTACGATACCCAACATGCAAATCCCCCCCCCCCCCCCGGCCACAGCGGTGATGTGGTAATACATCATAACGTCGGACATTTATCTGTTGGTTTTTGTAGGCTGTCCGTGGACGATCACATCTGTATTCAAGGTGGAACCAAATCACGCATACCAATTCAAACATTCGACAACTCAATTTGAACTTTTGGCGAATCAATTTTTCTTATCGCAAATCCCTTACGTATTGACAACTACTATAGTCCTTGTCCGACTTTTTCACTCCTAAAATGTTCAATAAATATTTCTTTCGCTCACTCAGCAAATAACCTTCTCCATGCTTTCGAATTTTTGACGACGTAGTGCACAATTAGGTAGAAAATTTCCGCGTTCAATAATGAACCTTTAGAATCGACCAAAAAAAAAAAAAATTTACACCTCCCCTCAAAATTTGATGGTTTACGTATTAAGGTACGTAGAATCCAAAAATCGAATAAAAATTTGGCCGTCCGTCCGCCGTACGCGGCACTTTTGCCACTTAGCATTGACCGATTTTGATGAAATTTGGTATGTAGGCTCCATTTGGGGTCTAGTTGTGCCCCGAAGATTTTGGTTAATGTAGGTCACTTCTAAGGGTTCAAAAATAAATTTTGAAATTTTGAAAACGCCCTAACTCAAACGATTTTGATATAAAGGTATTGCTTTTTTCTTCAATTTAAGAATCTATGGAATTTTTAGAATTTTTCGAGACCACGTGAAGCTCTGTAGGATAAACCGTTCGCTCCTTACGAGAATTTAAGGGTTGGACGTACGATAAATCAGAAACACGAGTGTGAATCGCAAAAGAGGCTAATCTCCGTTCATATTTTAGCTGACCGAAATGCGATCGATGTTTTTCTTCATGTTGGATGGTTGGTGTCTTTGCAGACGATTGATCAATATAGAAAAATAAGAAACCATTGGGTAATAATTTGCAGCGTTTTTTAAATATGGTCTAAAATGGATCTGCATGAGGTTATTTTTTTCTTCGTTGAGTGTTGTCCTCCTTCGCCCCAGATCAATCGCATGGATGCCCAAGTCTTACCGTGGTACGTCCTAAAAAGTGCTAATCGGGAAAAGTTGTTGCAAATTAGTTGAAGAATCGATTCCTGAAGCATAGCTTTCTGATTGTTTTTTTTATCACATTCAAAGTGGAAAAAGTTGCATTTTGAGCGGGGTGAATAGAAGTTTAATCGGATTTGATCAAATTTTCATTAAAAATGAAGGTGTTGATAATTTTATTGCCGTCGAAAAGTGCCTTTTTTAGCGGTGTAAAAAACCGTGATGAGATTCCTGAAGTATTGCTGATTGGTTTAGGGATGGGGACGCAGGATTTACTAAACAATAATATCAACATATTATGTTGATTTATTCTTCCAAATGGTAAATACAACGGTGAGCTTTCCATACAGGTGTATTATTATAGTTAGGAAATGAGCCGAAGTGGGAGGAAAGGGGAGAGGAAAAGTATGACGTCATGGGGAGACTATCTCTCTCACTCTCTCTCTCTCTCTCTCTCTCTCTCTCTCTCTCTCTCTCTCTCTCTCTCTCTCTCTCTCTCTCTCTCCTCAGTCAGTCTCCAGCTCTCGTCGAGTAAGGAGGTGTTGTTGTGCTCTCTTGAACAATCATGACTAATTGTGGTGTTTGTAACAGTGGTTTTGCTCACAACGCGTACCGAGTTACTTGTGGTGGTTGTAGCAAGGTTTTCCATATTAAATGTGTCTGCATTTCAAAAGAAGATTACCTATTGCGAGTTAAACAGAAAACGCCCTTTCTATGTGACATTTGTAACAAAGCTAAAAGGAAATCGCAGTTAGCAGCTACCAGTGACAGTGATAAGCATTTCGTCCTGTTGGAACTCGTCGAGCAGATTAAACTTGAGGTGAGTCATTCAAATCAGATGATTAGAGCTGAAATTGATAAACATTCACAAGATCTGAAAGAGTTCAAGGAACAGTTTGACAAATACTCTGATAACATGAACGAAAATAATAACAAGCTTGATACCCTCGGTGCTTCACTGTCCAGTCTGGGAGCTAAGGTGGACGAAATTTTCGACAGACAGAAAGGTTTCGATAAGAGGATATGTGAGCTCCATGAGCTAATAAACGATATTGATCAACAAGCCCGAGAGAACGTGCTGGAGATAAGCGGGTTCCCGGCTTCTGAAAATGATAACATTTTCGAGATCATTAGGAAAATAAGCGATGCTGTGGAATTCCCTATCGCCGAGAACATGATAAGCGATTGTTATCGTATTAAGCCCAGAAACGCATCTTCTCTTCCGGGCCTGATTATTGTTCATTTTGTGCGTAAAATAGATAAAAGAGCCTTCTTCGCAGCTGCTTGGAAAAAGAAAACTCTATCTACTAGGGATGTTGGATTCTTGTTGGGAGAAGCTACCAGGATCTATGTTAATAACTCATTGACGCAACATAACCGTAAGCTGCTGAACTCTTGTAAGGAGTTTAAGAAGAATAGAAATTTCAAGTTCCTGTGGAATCGAAATGGTCGCATATTTTTGAAGAAAGATGAAGCCTCTGCAGCTATTCACGTCAAATCAGCGGATGCTTTACGTTCGATCTGTTCCTGAAATGGAGATTCTACATTATTACGGCACTGATTTCACCACAGCTAATATCACGAGAAGTAACTGTTCATTTTTTATTTTTGTTGTATTCCTTTTACTTTGGGTCAGACTTACGGTGCTCAATGAGCTTTGTTATATGGGTCGGAAATGTTCAGAATATAGTTAAAATAAACCAATAATAGGTAATCATTTAATACCTAAGTTAAATACTATTTAACTAAAGCATACATCTATTGAAACATATTTTTGATAATAATGATAATAGTAGAGTAGTCAATTTTGCACATGTTAATGTTGAATCAATAATAGCGCACTGGAGTGAATTTGTAGAAATTTTTCATGGCAGTGGAGTAGATATAGTAGCCATGTCTGAGACTTTTTTGAAACCCGAAATTAATTCGAGTGCATTCCATTTACCAGGATTTAATTTGATTAGGCATGACAGGATAGGTAAAGGCAGAGGTGGAGTGGGTATTTTTATTAATAATTCTTTTAAATATGAAATTGTGTTTACATCACCAGCTGTTTATTCGAATTCGCCGGAATATGTTTTTCTTAGTGTTCAATCCCAGTCAAGCAGGTTTCTAGTGGGTGTTGTCTATAGGCCACCAAAGTCTAGTAATATATCAAGTGTATTTAATGACCTCTCGTCATTCATGCATAACTTTGATTTTACGGTGGTTCTAGGCGATTGGAACATAGACATGAGGTCCACCACTTTTGATAAAAATCACTTCCAAGATTTGGTTATTGCACATAATCTTAATGTACTGCCACTACAGTCTACTCACCACTCAATCTTTCCACGTGCAGAAACTACAATCGATCACATAATTGTAAATGTTTTAAGTAGAGTAACTAGATTTGGGCAAATTGGTGCCCCTGGTCTTTCGAGACACGATTTGATTTATTGTACTATCGACTGTAAAATTGAAAAGAACAAAAAACAGCGTATAACATTTAGAGACAAAAAGGGCATAGATCGTAAAAAATTGGTCAGTGACATGAAGCTAACAGACTGGTCTGAAGTTTATAATACAGAAGAGGTGGATGATAAGGTTAACAAATTTACTGAAATCGTTGTTAATTTGTTGAACACACACATGCCTATCAAAACAGTGATAATTTCGCGTCCTCCAGCGCCATGGATCAATAGTGAAATCCGTAGTTTGATGAAACTCAGGGATGAGGCAGATAAATTACGTAGTAGAAATGTATAAAATAAAATAATAAAATAAATTTTGAAAACATTGCAAAGGTGGAGATAGGGAATAATGTCCTAGAATATGTGCACACGATAAGAAACTTGGGTATTGACATTGACAATACATTAAAGTGGGACACTCAGGTGTCAAATGTGTGTGCCAAAGTTTACAAAGGGTTGTACCAACTTCGTCGGTTGGCACATAAATTCCCTCAGGATATAAGACAAAAGTTGGTTCAATCTATGCTGTTGCCCATGTTGGATTATGCCTCGATAGCTTACAGCGACATGAGCGCAGAGAAATGCAATACACTTCAAAGAGCTCAAAACGCTTGTGTTAGATTTATCTTCAACTTCCCCAAATGGGAGCATGTAACACCATACTATAGACAGTTGGGTTGGCTTAAAATTCGTGAATGGAGGGAGTACAGAATTGGGACTCTCTTGTTCAAAATAATGAAAACTAACAAACCAGACTATTTAAGACACAAATTTAGATATTTGGCTGAAGTTCATGAAAGAGAAACACGAAATGCAGTCAAACTATTATTATGCCCTCAGCATAGAACTGTAATGTATAGTAAATCGTTCGAGGTGAGAGCAATAAGTATTCATAATGCATATCCTGAATTGTTCAATGGGAATGTTGCAATAGCATCCTTCAAAAAGTCTTTTAAAAAACAGCTACTAAACCACTACAATGACCAAACTTAACATTGTATTGCCAATGTAATTAAGTTGTGAGCAAGAACACATCGCAGAAAAATTAAAATTATTTTGTATTGATATGACGACTATGTTTATAAAACGACATTGTTATTCCATACTTATATATATCATTCAAATTACTGTCAAATTATTTGTTATCTTATTTACCGAGGAATGAATGTTACGTTTATTACTACTTATATATATATGACTGACTAAAATGTGAATTTATATTATCAAGTAAAATCTGTATAATTGTAAGAGAGGGCCTCAAGGCCCTAAATTGTACAGATAAATAATAAAAACAGTCAAACAGTCAAACAGTCTCTCTCTCTCTCTCTCTCTCTCTCTCTCTCTCTCTCTCTCTCTCTCTCTCTCTCTCCCTTACGTGGGAACCGTATGAAAAAGATATAGTTCCCTGATGACGCCGGTTGAGAGGAAAGTAGTGTCCCGGTGACACAGCTATTTCCGACCAACGATAAATCCCCATTCACGGCTTCTTCAAGAAAAACAGAAGTCTTTCAAGTTGGGTGGGCAATATTTCCTCACATTTCGGGGAAAATAAATCAACGTACGAGCGTTTTTGCGACCTAAGGGTAATTTGCGTCATTTCCTAGTAAATATTCCCCAATTAAGTATAGCATGACATTTTGCATATTTTTGCGCACTTCAAAGTTCCATTGAAGAGCCGGTTTCCGTAAAATTTTACGCAAAGTTCAAACCAACAGAAAACGCTGCAAATTATTACACAATGGTTTATTATTTTTCTAAATAGATCACTCGTCTGCAAAGCCACCAACCATCCAACATGAAGAAAAACATTATTCTGAAAATTTTGACACCAGCCGCGACGTTCTAGGGTGAGAAGACCTTTTTCTATGATTTTTCAAAGTTTCGAGTGTTTATGAAGTCACAGTGGGCTGGGGGGTGCCGCCCAGGTGGGAGGGGTGCGTGACTTCATACCTAAACACGACGTGACACGAGGGTCATACCTAAAAAGTCCACTCATGCAGCATAAATTAATGAGCGAATTTTCAAAGAAATCTTTCAGTTGAAGGTATGGTTAAGAAAAGAAACAATGGTGTTGCAATTTCTTTTCGAAAGTTTTTTTTTACACGATTCTTGGTTTTTCGATTTGTAGTATAGCATACCAACATACTGTAAGCACCGGGTATGCTTTGAAAATCATTTAAGGGTTGGACGTGCGATAAATCAGAAACACGAGTGTAAATCGCAAAAGACGCCTAATCTCCGTTCAAATTATAGTTGACCGAAATGCGATCGATGTTTTTCCTCATGTTGGATGGTTGGTGGCTTTGCAGACGAATGATCTATATAGAAAAATTATAAACCATTGTGTAACAATTTGCAGCGTTTTGTACTTTCACTCACCTCAAGGATCCATAAACACGGAAAAATAATACGAAGTTGGTATTGAAACCCCCATCATCAGGTTCTAACCTCCCAAAGCCTTGGAAAATTTGTAGGAGTTAAGATGAATTAGTTCATGCCAGTGATGGTATAAGATATCCTACATGCATTATTGAACTGAGTAGTTACCTATTCAAAAAATGTATTCTAGGGATTAAGTATTATTGCGCTACACGTATAGTTTAAATATAATGATAATACTACTAATGGGAATGGATTAATGGAAGTTACAATGGAAGGGTTAACTGGGTATCTATGAGGGAGAGAGGGAGAGTGTAGGCCAGCACAAGCTATGCCTTCTCTGTCCTTCGAGTACCAGGGTGTAACACGAGTGGTTCACGATCTTTCTCCCACGTGTTCTACAACTAATTTCCGACAAGAAGTGCCTCTTTACAGTTTTTGGTATCCCCACTCAAAATGCCTTTTTTCACTTTGAAATTTTTTTTCCGTGTTTTTGATCTTTGCTCAATAAATCTACCATAACTTCCTCAATTCAAGAGTTAGCTCAAACTAAAAAAATCCGTTGGAAAGAGCGTTAAATTTGCAACCTTTTTGATGCCCGATAATATTTTTTTAGGTGGAGTTGAGATGTGCAGACGAACTATGAAAAGCAAAACTCGTCAAAATCTTGAAATCGCTTGTTTTTTCAGTCGCCTGGTAACCATATTAATTCTTGACGCAGAATTGTGAAACATCTCTAAAAAGTGTGCCAAAATCTCAGCTTTCGAACGGTGTAATCAAAAAATATTTTACAATCGAAATCAAGGGAGAAATTTCTATTTGAACGCGAAAAAACGTGCATTTTTCCCGACAAAATCGACGGTTTAACGGGGAGACTCCAGTGCTTGGAGGAGCCGTGGCGGAGCAGACCCTGGAATCTCCCACCGTCGATTTCTTTGAAAAAAAAAAAAACGCTGCAAATTATTACACAATGGTTTATTATTTTTCTATATAGATCACTCATCGACAAAATCACCAACCATCCAATATGAAAAAAAAAAATAAAATAAAAGTCACCAACCATTGATTGCATTTTGTTCAGCTCTAATTTGAACGGAGATTAGGCCTCTTTTGCGATTCACACACGTGTTTTGATTTATATATATGTATTTTAATATAAACCCTTGAATTTCCGTAGGGAGCGAACGGTTTGTCCTACAAAGCTCCGCGTGGTCTCAAAAAATTCTATAGAACCTTAAATTGAAGAAAAAACAATACCTTTATATCGAAATTTTTTGAGTTAGGGCGTTTTCAAAATTGATTTTGGAACCCTTAAAAGTGACCTACATCAACCAAAAGCTTCGGGGCACAACTAGACCCCTACATACATACTATACATGGAGCCTACATAACAAATTTCATCAAAATCGGTCAATGCTAAGTGGCAAAAGTGCCGCGTACGGCGGACGGCCAAATTTTTATTCGATTTTTGGATTCTACGTATCTTGAAACGTAAACCATCCAATTTTGAGGGGGTGTTAACATTTTTTTTTTCTTGGTCGATTCCAAAGGTTCATTATTGAAAATAATAAACCAAAATGCACGTTTTTCCGCGTTCAAATAGAAATTTCTCCCTTAAATTAGATTGTAAATTTTTTGATTATACCGTTTGAAAGCTGAGATTTTGGCACACTTTTTAGAGATGTAAATAAAACATATTGTTTAGTAATGCATGCATTCCAGGGGACGTCCCATTGGATAAGCATTATATCAGTTTAACCAGTTGGTAAGCGATAAAACTGTTTCACTCGATGTAATTTGGTTTATTACTTTAGGCCAGAAATAGTGACCCCCCCCCCCTTACCATTATCTACCAAAACATTTCTAGCGGCGTGGGAGCCTCGAATCTGAATAGCATTTTAAAATCCATGATCTACGATACCCAACATGCGAATTCGAGTTTACCCCTCCCCCCTCACCACCGCCAATGGTGCCAGTATGGCACCAAAGCGGAAATACGTCGTAAAATTGAACGTTCATCTATTAGTTTTAGTAGGCGGTCCATCGAGGTTCACATCCGTATTCAAAGTGAAACACAAAAAAAAAAAAAAAAAAAAACACGAAATATGCGGTTTATGGTCTCCTGGCACCACGGTGGCACCACTATTAGTTCCATGGTGGTACAGAGAATAATTCATGAGAATCCGGAGGTATAATGAGAATTTTCCTCAATTTCAAAGGTTGGGTACAATTAGTAAGCAGTAAAGGAACCGAAATATTGAAAAATCGGATATTTTGTGAATATTATCCCCCCACTTGCCCCCTCCCTTTGCAAATTTTGGTACTCGGGTGAAATTATGTACAAATCGGAAGTTATTTTAGTCAAACAAAAAAAGAAACACACAAATCGGTTGGAAATTGAGGCCTGGACAGAGTTTACAAGATTACGCCCGCAAACGCACGTTTTTTAAGCATTAACCCCCCCCTTTCCCCCCCTTAAAAGGCAAAATTCAAAATTCCGGCGCCGTAGTGCTCAACTAGATAGTTTTTCGCGTCGATGAAAAAAAGAACCACAAAAATCGGTTGAGAACTAAGGCCTGGGCAGACGACACAAGATTATGCCCAAAAACGCACGTTTTTTGAGCATTAACCCCCCCTTTCCCACCCTTAACCCTAGGACCTCACACATAAGTTTTTGTGACATGGAACTCACACAGGGGTACAAATGTACCCCAACTTACAAAAAATTATAATCTTGTGTCTGTTGCCATTTTTAAATGAAATTATTGTTGCTTAAAATTCTATAAGCATCTAAACAATGATAAAAATTATTGGGGGTTCAAAAAGGTAATAGTTGTATTTTTTATTGGATATTCTTGTTGAAAACCAATTTTTAAAACTGTTAAATATCGCTTCTCATTCAAAATTCGAAATAAAATTTGTTCGATATGGAATGACCTTTGTTACTTTTGATTATGCAAGTTTGAAATATTCTGAGTTGGAGGAAAAAATTGGCATCCAAATCCAATGAGTAGTTTCCTTATTCTACCACCCCAAAGATCACCCTTCTGTGAAGCACTTGAACCCCTATTCTGCTACTTCTGAGCGTTCCCTTCTTCCCAATAAAGGTCATGTGCAATATTCTTACGTAGAAATTGTAGTAGGGTAAAATGAGCGGTTCTGGCACAGTTACTAGGCATCTCGGCATCAGTGATCAGTGGTGTCATGTAACCTCCATGTCAACTTGACCCCCTTCCCCAACCACACTCCAATTCCGTATCAGTGCTCTGTGGTGTCATGTAACCTCCGTGGTAACTCCACCCCCTTTGTCCACCATCTCCCAAATCATAAGGGATCATCTCCCAATTCATAGGGGACCATCCTCTAATTAGGATGTAACCTCCGTGACAACTCCACCCCCTTCCACAACTCCTACCAATTCATAGTGGGTCATCCTACCATTCAAAAGAGATCATCGCCAATTCATAGGGGACCACCCTGTAATTCTGCATCACCTGTGGTGTCATGTAACCTCCGTGGCAATTCCACCCCCTTCCCCCACCTCCTACCAATTCATAGGGGGTCATCTTACCATTCAAAAGGTACCGTCCCCAATTCATAGGGGGTCATCCTACCATTCAAAAGAGACCGTTCCCAATTCATAGGGGACCACCCTCCAATTCTGCATCAGCTGTTGTGTCATGTAACCTCCGTGGCAATTCCACCCCCTTCCCCCACCTCCTACCAATTGATAGGGGGTCGTCCTATCAATTCAAAAGGGACCGTCCTGAAATCATAGGGGACCACCCTCCAATTCTGGATCACCTGTGATGTCATGTAACCTCTGTGGCACTTTCACCCCCTCACCAACAAATTGTTGTGGCATGGTGGCTCGGAACAGTGAGGATACAAAAAAGAATTGGCCTACCTATAATCTTTCCAGGGATTCTCGCTGGGGTAAATTTGTACCTCAAAGAGTTTGAAAATACACACTGGGGTACATTTGTACCCCAAAGAGTTTGAAAATACACACTGGGGTAGTTTTGTACCCCACCACGAAAAAAGACACGAACCACACGAATTCTCAGTGCCAAGTGGACTCGGGACAGTGCGTTTCCCGCTCACAGGGGTACCAAGATAATTTACGTGGGTCCCATTCGGGCGGGAAAATTTTTTTCGCGAATGTGCACCCAAAAATAGGAACAGTGGGGTACAGCTGTACCCCAGTGTGAGGTCCTAGGGTTAAAAGGCAAAATTGGAAATTCCGGCGACGTAGTGCACAACTAGATAGTTTTCCGCGTCGAAAAAAAAAGAACCAGGAAAATCAGTTGAGTACTAAGGCCTGTGCAGACGACACAAGATTTTGTCACACACACACACACACACAGAGACATACACCTATGATTTTTTTCGCGGATTTGGATTCAGAATGGTCTAAAACGGATTACTGTGTGGTTATTTTTTTCTTTTTCTGTTGAGTGTTGTCCAACTTCACCCCAGATTGATCGCATAAGGACGCCCAAGTCTTACTGTGGGACGTCCTAAAAAGGCGTTTTGAGTGGGGATACCAAAAAATGTCACGATACACTTTTTGTCGGAAATTAGTAGTAGAACACGAGGGAGAAAGATCGTGAACCACTCATGTTACACCCTGTATAAGGAACCCTAGTAGTAAGTATACATATATGTTCCCACTTATATGATGTTTTTAATGTAATGTCTGACTTATTTTTTTCTTCTATTTTGTGTACAATTTCTGCTTTCGGAAATAAATAAACTTCTTCTTCAAAGTTCGCCTACTCCTCACTTTCTGCATTTTGCTGATGTCTCTCGCTTTTCACCGAGTAAGCCCAAAAAACGGTATTCATTCCAAAATGATTCAACACGTTGAGGGGTGAATGGAATGACCAAGTTGTTGATGAAGGGTTGGAGTCTATTGATACATTTTTATTTGTCAGTACATGTTTCGGCGAAACATCTTCAGCCTATGAAAACTGGTCTGGGGATCATCACGTTGCACCTATTTCTCCTGTGCTAGTCATGGACCACACCATCCCTCGATCATCAACCTTGTTTTTGCTTTCTGCATCCACTCCATACTCTCCCTCTCCGTTCACTCCACCACATGACTGATACAGGAGGAATAGGTGCAACGTGATGATCCCCAGACCAGTTTTCAAAGGCTGAAGAAGGTGATGATGTTTCGCCGAAACATGTACTGACAAATAAACATATTGTTAAGGGGACGTCCCATTGGATGAGGTAGATCAATTTAAACCAGTTGGTAAGCGATAAATTGGTCTCTCCCCCCACCCTTATCCACCATAACATTTCTAGTGGCCAGGGAGCATCGAATTTGAAGAGCTTTTGAAAATCCATGATTTACGATACCCAACATGCGACTTCGAGTTACCCCCCCCCCCCCCCCCCCCCCCCCGACCCAATGGTGCCAGTCTGGCACCAAAGCGGAAATACTTCGTAACATTGAACTTTCATCTATTTGTTTTGGTAGGCAGTCCATCGAAGTACACATCCGTTTTCAAGGAGATACAAAAAAAAGAAAAAAAAAAAACACGAAATAGGTTTGCGGTTTATGGTGTCCTGGCACCATGGTGGCACCACTATTAGTTCCATGGTGGTACAGAGAATAATTCATGAAAATCCGGAAGTATAATGAGAATTTTTCCTCAATTTCAAAGCTTGGGTACAATTAGTAAGCTGTAGAGGAACCGAAATATTGAAAAATCGGATATTCTGTGAATATTATCCCCCTCACACAACCCCTCCTCATGCTACTTTTGATACTCTGGCAAAATAGTGTGCAAGATCGGGAGATTTTTGAGTCGAACAAAAAAAGAAACACAGATAGGTAGAAAATTGAGGCAGAGTTTACAAGATTATGCCCGCAAACGCATGTTTTTTAATCATTAACCCCCCTTTTCCCCCTTAAAAGGCAAAATTCGAAATTCCGGCGACGTAGTGCACAACTAGATAGTTTTCCGTGTCGAACAAAAAAACGCTGCAAATTATTACACAATGGTTTATTATTTTTCTATATAGATCACTCGTCTACAAAATCACCAACCATCCAATATGAAGAAAAAAAAAAAAAATCATAAAAACATCCATCGATCGCATTTCGGTCAGCTCTAATTTGAACGGAGATTAGGCCTCTTTTGCGATTCACACCCGTGTTTTGATTTATATGTATATATACATATCTATTTCAATATAAACCCTTAAATTTTCGTAGGGAGCGAACGGTTTGTCCTACAGAGCTCCGCGTGGTCTCAAAAAATTCTAAAAATTCTATGGAATCTTAAATTGAAGGAAAATCAATACCTTTATATCAGAATTTTTTGAGTTAGGGCGTTTTCAAAATTTCAAAATTGATTTTGGAACCCTTAGAAGTGACCTACATCAACCAAAGCTTCGGGGCACAACTAGACCCCAAGTGGAGCCTACTTACGAAATTTCATCAAAATCGGTCAATGCTAAGTGGCAAAAGTGCCGCGTACGGCGGACGGACGGCCAAATTTTTATTCGATTTTTGGATTCTACGTACCTTGAAACGTAAACCATCAAATTTTGAGGGGGTGTTAAATTTTTTTTTCTTGGTCGATTCCAAAGGTTCATTATTGAAAATAATAAAACAAAAGAACCACGAAAATCGGTTGAAAACTGGGTATGTCCTGTGCAGACGACACAAGATTTCGTCCTATCACCTGTTTTTTCGCGGATTTGGATTCAGAATAGTCTAAAACGGATCAGTGTGTGGTTATTTTTTTCTGTACAGTGTTGTCCAACTTTACCCCAGATGAATCGCATAAGGACGCCCAAGTCCTAGTGGGGGACGTCCTAAAGAATGATCAATCGACTCCTACTCTTTATCAAAATATTTCACATTTTGTATAGTTAGATATTTTTGTGAATGATTTGTGAAAATATCAGTGGTGTTGGAATTATGCAGTCTCTCAGAGTATGAGGAGGTATCGATTCCCTGAGATTTAGCGATATATGCATCTTTTAGTTAGGTATCACTGATTCACCCAAGAGTGATAAATCTGCTAGAAGGCAAAGGATGTCCACAGACAAACCCGAAAATGTCGAGTTGGCTTGTGGATCCATTGATGGCAGAGCTACCATTCTCAAGCGAGCAGTTCAGGAATATTTGGATAAACTTATGGGAGCATAAGAAGTAAATAAAACGTTCTCCCGAACATGTTGCAAATTTGCTTCAAAGTCACCTTATGTATGGGGGGGAGGGGGTTTAATGAAGTTAATTTAGTTTTGAAGAATCAGTCTTCAGTCATCATTAGAGCAGGTAGGAGTTTCGAAATCGAAAAAGTAGGTGAACAAAACATTTTGAGGTTTTTGATTTCCCACGCTGCTTTGCAATCCCTTGGCAAAGGCAAAGGCAGCTTCTGGGTAAATAATTAGGGGTGTTCTGAGACATCCAAATCCTAGGTAAGGCTGTGTTTTGATTGAATTTGTCTGGGCTCAGAAAATATAAGAGTTTACTAAGACTCGGTTGCGGCAGTGACATGACAGTCCGGAGGATGGTCGGCGTCGGACGACTCCAAATAACATTATTCTCTTAATTTCATCTCTGATGACCAGGAAATGCCATATGGCCGAAAATGCGTTTGCAGGAAAGAAAGAGAAAGAGAAAGAAGGGACGAGGGAGAGAGTGAGCGAGACGGAGGTCGGCGATGCTGAGGTTGGATGGGGTTCTCCCCACCAGGGTAGCACAGTGGAGAAGGGGCATATCTTCGAGGGTGGTCCTCAATGGCGCTGGGGCCTTCCTTCGCCCCGCAGTATTCACTACTCAGTCAAGTGCCGCCACCAATGTCATCTATACGTCGAGTTATGCCAGGCAAGCATGCTAGCTGATAAGTCCACAGATCTCTATATCAGGACTCCATGGGCTAACGCAGAAGAGGCCCTTTCGCAAATCAACAAGGTAAGATCCAGTTTGAAGTTGTCACGTGTTGCTTTGTCTTACTGTGTTGTCCTGTGCGAAAGTTCCTGTGACTTAGTGTGATACTTGCTTATTGTATCGCTCCTTTGTGTCTAAATTGGTTCTAATTTTATGAAGAATCACTGAACTCCTCAAACATTAATGCAAATATTGTTGACACATCTATTCTTGCTCCATGTAATTTCTCAACCTGGAGATACTAAACTAGTCATATAACCACCCCATGCAGTTGTCACGAAACATTGTTCAGAATTTCGGTTGTTTATGTTGTAATTTTTTTCCCTTGCACATGTTAACTTTCCCATGTCATCCTTGAGTGGGTAACACACTGAAGATCATCCCAATCTCTGAACGAATAACTTTGCTCCGGATGATGTGTTTTGAATCACTGGTTTTGTTCCCTCAAATTGGAGCCGCAAGTCATTGCAGTTGACTGTCATTCCAGTACATGTCTAAAGATGAATGCACTTTGTGTCTGCATACAGAACTTGACTCTGCATTCTCTTCATCGTTGTTTGGTTGTGAGATTGACATTTCGTCTTTACGTTTTTGAACTGTCGTCACTACACAGTTCCAATTTCAATATGCGATGTTTGGGAATCATTGAACCCAATTCGTTCTTACTGACTGAAAGTTCCATTACTAGGAATGTTATTTGTTACTTGTGTGGTCGGGACCGCTCGTTCCCATGCCGGCTCCCATTCTCTTCCCTCCCGTCTTCTTCTCCCTTCATCCTCTGTTCCCTTTTGCTAGGCCGCTCGTCGCTTTTTCTGGTTATTTCCGAAAAGGTTGAACGCTCACTGATGGCTCACTTTCAAGAAGGATCGAAACTGTTCTGCTCGTGAAGGCAAGGAGAAGAGACGTTGCCCTTGAAGTTCATTTTATCTGAACAATGCAAGACATCTTTTCATACATCAAGATGTTGATTTAGGCCGAACATTTTGATGACTCGTGGCGCTGTCCCGTTCGTTGTTTACTATGCGTTTTATATAAATTTTACCTCTGCAACATGACTATTTAATAAATATCATTCAATTAACGGTATCCTAACAATACCCACTCCAATACTATGTTTTTGATTAATACCCTGAAAAATGTTCCTTCTGAACAGCTCTTAACAGACAATTTTCGATGTCCTCCGCCCTTATTACCGGATTAGGCCTTTCAAACCAAAATGTATCTTCAACATTTTTGACAGACTTCGAACAGGCCTGTGTTACTGTGCTGACTGCTCATATTGCATTGGTGATCTAGATGTGTTCAATTCTCAATTTGATTGTTTATACCACAACACGAACCTCAAAAGACGAAAATGACTTGAAATTATTTGTAAAAACCAAATACTATGGAGAAAATTATCTGAGGCGTATGAACTCCTGTTTTTGAGCAGATTCTGTGTAATTTTGTATTTGCCTATTGCTAAACTCTGGTTAATTGTATTGAGCTTCTAAAAAATCTTCAGCTGATTTGATTGTTTCACACAAGTCGACCGTACTCAATGCAAATTCAGTCAAACTGCAGCGTCACAAGGCTATTTCTCATCGCGAGGTTTCTGTATTATTGTGAAAGTGCACAGAAACGCTCGAGTCGGTGTGAATTTCCAGAAAATTGTCTCATTTACGTCGAGCGGGTCTTCACTCGTTCCGTGAAGCAGGTAGTAGTAGGTAGTGGCCCCCCGCTTCAAATGAAGATTAAGACATTTTATCGTGATGAGGGGAAGTTGCCCATTGATGAGGGGTAGCGCGGCGGGGGGGGGGGGGTACGTGGAAAAACGGGGATGAAAAGGCGGTAGGGAGCGGTGGGGATGGCTGGGCATAAAAGTTAGGCATGGCTATTGAAGGCCCAGGTACCCAGTACCTATTGTGAGACCGTTACTATAATGGGGTAGTGGGGGCTCAGAAGCTCCTTGGGTGGGCCGCCGTCAGGCTGTGACGCCACGAGTCCAGCTGTTGGCTCCAAGCACTATTTGGCAACAGCGTCCTAAATCCCCCTTTATCACCCCTTCATTTCACTATCTTTTTCCTTTCTTTTTATCTGTGCCTCCTTCTCTACGATTTCAATTCACACACGACAGGTACGCAATAATCAAGCGATGACTGCTCAAGCATTCTGTTGCCTTGACTCCGAAAATGTTAATTTGCATAATGGACTGCCCCAGTGACTCAGTAGGTACCCATCAATCACTCAAGATGAATTCAATCGCACAAGTTACCTGACTCTTGAGATGACGTTAATTTGCACTTGATGCAAATTCGCAACACTTTTTCTGTTTTTGCTTCCAAGTCGAACGAGGTAGTGGGGGCACTGTTTTCTCTATTATGGGTTGTAAGGGAAGTCTTCCTGGTGGGTGTGGCACATAGCTTCCCTGTATCCAGGAACACAATTGTACGGATGAACTCAAAACTTCACCATACAAGTTCCTACCACTATTCTTCAAATTTGATTCATATCTACACCTGCACCAACCCTGAACATTTTGATTGGACAGAAACTTCATATAGTTTTGCGGGTAGTATTTGCACACACACACCGCCTGACAGACACGACATTTTGATTTTGGAGCACATTTTTGTTGTCGTTGTAAGTGAAAACAATGCTTCCGCTTTCTTGGTAGACTCGGAAGCAAAATCCTTCTTTTCGTTTTTGACTTTCCAGAACAATTCTGGATCGGTGTCCGGAATTTTACTCGTTTGTTTCATATCAATTTCGTGATCCCCGGATCGGTAGCAGCTTCCGAGCACGCGCGGACGTGGGATCCTCTCAACAAACGTCATTGCGCATGCGCGAAGCATAACGTCTTCTGGTTCTGTGCAATTTGGAGGGTACTTCGAGATTCTCCACCAGATCATCTTCAAGGAAGCTATGCGCCTCACCCACTTTTTCAAATTCGCTTGATCATGTTGTGGAATCGATTATATAAATATTCAACAAAATCGTTCCGTCTCCTCGTAATACACTCAATTATAATAAACAAATAATGGCGCTTCGGAGTTCTAAGTTCTGGTAAGTTGAAGATGGTTTGAAGTGGGCTTAGATCATCTCTGGCTGACCAATCACTCAATCCTTCCTATTATTGTCCCTCCCATCCGCATTAGGGAGAGCTATTCTGCCGTGTGAAGGAAGAACGACTCAACTCAAAATTTTCGAAATCCCAGTAATCAGCTTCGAAGTTTTTCTGGAAAACTCGCCATAAATTCACTCCAGGTCACTCCCGTGACCCCATTTTTTTTTCAGACCTCATATGTTGTTCAACTTAATCGACTCTTTACACACGTACCTTCAATCGATTCATGTCATTTGAGTCAAATATCGACAACCATACGAGACGCTTCAACCTGATCTTGAAGCCAACAAAAACAACTCAACGGCGTTTTCAGCGAGTTGAATCTTTTTTTCTCCACAAATAAATGGCAAATCTAGCTAGTTTGGGTGTTTTAATCGAGGAGTTGAGATGTTTTTCCTAAAAAGCATGGAGTTGAGACGTTTTTGCTTAAAATTAGGCAATTTTCAAATTACACCCCTAACGATTTCAACCCCTTCCGGGGTGAATTTCGAAATTTTGACTCGTTCATCGGAAAGGTGGGAGTGAAATTAGAGGGGTTACGTAAAAACCCCATTTTCGACCATTTTCGAGTTGAGTCATTCTTCCTTCACACGGCAGTATTCTACTAGAATCTACACAAAAATCAATTGTCACCTCGACAATAAGGTATTTTTCAAGCAAATAAAGTCCCCATTAGTTATTGGCTGACTGTTCCAAAATCACGATTTCCAGTCAACATGCTTCCTTTCTCACCAAACCACTTTCTACTGAAACGTTGTTGATCTTGTCGTAATTGTTCCTCTCTTCTTCCACCCAATAGCGCCATCAGCTAATATAAAAATGTAAAAACATAATCTCTACGTATTAATTTCGTAAGATAGATTTGTTTTCAACGTGTAAAACATGAATAATTCACCTCGAATGAATTATAAATCAATAAATATGTCCTAAAATTTGTGGTTTGAGTGTGTTCTCATCACCATCATTATGTAATTACCGTGGGCCGAAATAAGGATGAATAACGTAGAAATATAAAAGCATTGAAGGACGCTGCCTTAGACACGCCAGCTGGAGGTTATTGGAGACAGTAAATCCATTATTTCCAGAAAAAAACTATTCCTAAATGTTCTTCTATACAGGGCGTTCCAGAACCAATCAGCAATGCTTCAAGAGTCAATTCTACAAGTAATTTGCAATACCTTTTTCCCTCAGCATTGGACATGTTATTGCCCTAGAGTAACTATCCGAAAAACGTTACGCGAAAGGGGGACGAAAATCACGCGCCTTTTTCATCACTCCGAACGTTGGCCTTTTTAGGACGTCTCACAGTAAGACTTGGGCGTCCTTATGCGATCGATATGGGGTGAAGGAGGACAACACTCAACAGAAAAAAATAACCACACAATAATCCGTTTTAGATCATTCTGAATCCAAATCCGCGAAAAAAAAACCATAGTCTGTGTGTGTGTGTGTGTCGAACTCGAATTCGCATGTTGGGTATCGTAGATCATGGATTTTTAAAAGCTCTTCAAATTCGATGCTCCCAGGCCACTAGAAATGTTATGGTTGGTAAAGGTGAAGAGAGGGAGGGCACTATTTCTTGCCTGAGTTTCGAACCACCAAGGTTCTCATTGATGGTGCAAACTCTGCCGGTCCAGATCCTGGTACCTTCTTATTGCTTGGTCCACAATCCTTCTCGTTGCATAGTTCAGCATTCCTTCTCTGTTTTGTTGTAATCATAAACCTTCTTTGTTGCCAAGTTTGTTTTTCTGTCGAAGTTATGTCACCTATATGCATGGTAAGAACCAACTTCGATTTAGCGGATTTTTAGTTATGTAGTTGGCTGGCATCGTTTTTACATCTTGTAACCTAGGCTTTTAGTTGCGATGTGTTCTTCGACGTTTTAGATGTTTTCGATTTCTTAATGATAACAATACTTTTGGGGCATGAAGAGGTGAATGAAAAGACGAGCAATTTGAAAAGCGGGCCCATAAAGAGCTAAGTCAGACAATAAATCAGACAGAAAATAAGCTAAGTCAGACAACAAATTCCTAGTAAAAGGAAACATCAAGCAAACAAAACATGTTCCATGTTTCTTGAATTTTAGCCGAAGGCTCTAAGCAATAACCAGGCTACGGTTATTTAATACTGCGGTTAAAGTGCAACTTATTTTGCTTTGAATTTAGTGAAAAAACGCTGCAAATTATTACACAATGGTTTATTATTTTTCTATATAGATGTCTCGTCTGCAAAGCCACCAACCATCCAACATGAAGAAAAACATCGATCGCATCTCGGTCAGCTAAAATTTGAACGGGGGTTAGGCCTCTTTTGCGATTCACACTCGCGTTTCTGATTTATCGTAAGTCCAACCCTTAAATTCTCGTAGGGAACGAACGGTTCGCCCTACAGGGCTCCGCGTGGTCTCAAAAAATTCTATACTATCTTAAATTGATGGAAAAATAATACCTTTATGTCAAAAGTTTTTGAGTTAGGGCGTTTTCAGCATTTCAAACCTTATTTTTCAACCCTTAGAAGTGACCTAAATCAACCAAAATCTTCGTACCTTGAAACGTAAACCAACAAATTTTGAGGGGGTGTTAAATAAAAATGTTCTTGGTCGATTCCAAAGGTTTATTATGGAAAATAATAAACCAAAAATGCCCTTTTTTTTGCTGAAATAACTCGTTTTTCGCATTCAAACTCCATTTTCTCCATTAAATTGAATAGTTAACTTAAACAATAGGTTACCGTTGGAAAGTCGATGAAAAAGAACATGTTTTTGTGGGTCTCTGAAGAAACCGTGTTTTAGCAAGAAAGTCAGCAAAATGTTTCAAAAAACAGAGCTCATCTTATGAGTAGCTCATCATCGTACGCTCTTCACGACGGTTTAATCAGATTTTCATTGCAAATGAAGAAGTCATGACCATTTTAGTGCCGCAAAGGTCGAAAACACGAAGAGTGTAATTTTAAGCGAAGGGAAAACCGTGCTAAGAGGGAAAAATTGTTGCAAATTAGTTGCAGAATCGATTGCAGAAGTGTTGCTGGTTGATTTGGGGACACCCTGTATAGTCAGGGATGTTTGAAAATCCAAAATCTACCACGTATGAGTGTTTTTATAGTTGGCCTTTGATCTCGAGCGATACTGGTCGATTGGAACGAGAATCGCCTATGAATCCGCGGAGGTTATAGCCAATGCGTCGCTCACCGTTTGTAAACTTTTCAAAACTCCTTCGTATTATTGGTGCATAAATTTTAATGTCAACAATAAATCCCCTTCCGAAACGGGGCTAGAACGGAGAAGCTAATAATAACAGTCGATTCAGATGGAGCGCAGATCAATCTCTCGCCGTTTAGGTCTTTCGCGGAGGGAGTGAGTGTGGTGCTAACTCAAAACATCACGTAGGCGCACTAAAACTTTCCTCTCTCGCACGAACTCCAGGTTAGTCCCAACAGATGTCAACCGATATCGTAAACATGAGTTTAATGGTGACGAACGAGATCAACACCTGTCGCGGACCCTTCAAGCAAAAGATACCGACGCGTATTGTCGGTTCGACCTATCGAAAGGGCAAGAAGGTCGCCGCAACGCGTTGTGAATACGAATTTCTCGGTGAATATCGACCTTGGTCCATCAGGACGTTTTTTCTCTCGTATGATTCCTCTTCAAGAAGAGAATCCAAGTCTGGCGGCACCCATCAACTGGGTTTGCACACTCTTCCTTCCGAGGCCGTCAAGACTTTGTCAAACTTTTCATTCAGGCCTTGAGGGTGAAGATTGAGGTCCGTTAGAGTCTCAAAATTTGTTCTCAATTTTTGGTGAAATTTAACATTTAAAAATTTAAAAAAAAATTTTGGTTTATTATTTTCAATAACACTTTTGGAATCGACTAAGAAAAAAACGTCTGCCAAGTGGGTGTGGCACATAGCTTCCTCGTATCCATAACCCGATTATATAGATGATCCGATGCATAGTAGCTCAAAACACCAATCTCTAAGTACCTTCCACAACCCTCATAGGGAACCATCTACACGCTAATCTTGACAATCCTAGAAAATTTCATCAAATTCGGATGAAAAGTTAAGTGAGTAGATGTACCTATGTGATTGGATCAAAAAAATACTTAGCCTCGGCTGGGATTCGAACCCGCGACCCCTGGGGGACAGTTGAAATCATGGCTGTTACAAGGAATTCACGTTTGCGCATGCGCAGTCGCTTCTATCAGTCCAGGGATGATGATTTTCATAGGGGACTCTCTACAACCTAATCCGCATAATCCCTGAAAATTTCAACGAAATCGGGTGGAAAATGTGGAAGTTATGGCCGTTACAAGGAAATCACGTTTGCGCATGCGCTGTCGCTTCTATCAGTCCGAAGGTAATGATTTTCATAGGGGACCATCTAAATACTAATCTGTAACATCCCTGAAAATTTCATTGAAATCGGATGGAAATTGTTGAAGTTATGGCCGTTACAAGGAATTCACGTTTGCGCATGCGCAGTCGCTTCTATCAGTCCGGGGATGATGATTTTCATAGGGGACCGTCTACACACCAACCCGCACATTCTCTGAAAATTTCATCGAAATCGGACAATAACTTCGTATAGTTATGCGCGTTACAAGGAATTCATGACAGACAGACAGACAGACAGACAGACAGACACGGAACCAAAATTGTTCAGAAAGATCTAAAACGCAAAACGCGAGTGGAAATTTTGATTTTGGAGAACTTTTTTTTTTCGTCCTTGAAAAGTGAAAACAAAGCTTCCGCTACCTTGGTAGACTCGGAAGCAAAATGTTACCCCCCCCCCCCCCCCTCATAATTTGTTGGTTTACGATTCAAGGTACGTAGAATCCGAAAATCGAATAAAAATTTGGCCGTCCGTCCGCCGTACGCGGCACTTTCCCCACTTAGCATTTTGATGAAATTTGGTGAGTGGGCTCCATTTGTCGAATCTTTTGGTTGATGTCGGTCACTTCTAAGGGTTGAAAAATAAGGGTTGCAATTTTGAAAACGCCCTAGCTCAAAAAATGTTGATGTAAAGGTATTGTTTTTCCATCAATTTACGATGTTATTGAATTTTTAGAGACCACACTGAGCTCTGTAGGACAAACCATTCGTTACCTACGAGAATTTAAGGGTTAGACTTACGATAAATCAGGAACACGAGTGTGAATCGCAAAAGAGGCCTAATCTCCGTTCAAATGTTAGCTGACCGAAATGCGATCGCTGTAGGTACGTGGTAGGCAGGTGGTGACAGTGGCAAAGCCGTGTTCTTTGCAGACGAGTGATCTATATAGAAAAATAATAAACCTTTGTGTAATAATTTGCAGCGTTTTAAATTATTTTGGGAGTTTTTCAACTGATTCCTGGCGGCCTTCAAAACGACTATCCAACTCCGAGCAGAACGAAAACGATAAAGCCCATCTGACTCTCAGCGGTTACAGAACTTGTGCACGATTGATTTCCACTCCAAAACTTCCCTCCCACTTCACAGACTTAAGACTGTCTCCTCGAATAGAACTTGCAGGTGTGGTTAAGAGTTGGGTATCAGTTGTATATGCGATTTCACTTGGAAAATCGATACTTTGCCTAACGAAATGGGGAAAAAAGGCCAAACTTTGTCGCCAGGTTCGACGAGTTGATTTAATTTATAATTACTACTTCTACGCTACATTATCATTTCCAAATACAACGTTAAATTCAAGATGTCGAAATACCTATTAGTTTCGAAATAAAATACAAGTTCTGCGATCACGAAAAAGACGAGTTTATTTTTAGAAGATTTTGAGAAATACTGGAATGAAACGTAAGAGTGAAGAATGAGCTGGACTGAGTGTTGTAAGAGAGTTAACCCTAATTGGAATTCGCGGGAGCTCGTTTCCGACAAAAAGTAACACGATCATTCAACGTAACATAACACAAGGTATCCACAACATAAGGTATCCACATGATATCCAAACATCCATGGAATAAATTAATCGGGTTTTTTTTAAAAGGGCGTTAGTACGCAAAAATGTAATTTAGTTTTTCTCCATTTTTCTGTTCTTCAGTCCTAAGGCGCATCGTTTGCAATTAAAAGAGCATGCTAATGACGTCCCTAATATGATAGAAATCGCCTTTGAAAAGCCTGGTTTCTTTTAGAAGGGCTTAAGTCCGGACTTAGCCCTTCAAGAAGAAAAGTGGAACCGCACTCTGTCGGAGAACTGAGTGCGTCAGAGCTTCCTTCCGTTACTTCAACACCGTAGCTTCCTTTATGTGACAGACATTCGCCTACCCCAGCGGGATTGTCTTGATCAACTATTACAAGGTTGCTGATAGTCAGAAGGTCGAACAGTATATTCCAGAAGAGCATGATGAACTCTACGCTGAAATCGCCAATTGACCTACAAATGACGGTCCAGACGTCAGCTATGTTTTCTTTTTGACGAATGATCAACAAAAGAAGCTTTCTTGAACAAATTAAAGTGATTAATGAAGAAGTTTTAGTGTTTTGCCTCTTCACGTTCTACTTTCTATGCGCTAACTCTGAGCTATTGAGGCCTAGTGATGCAATGAACAGGATTTGAGATTCTCACATGGGACCATCCCTCTATGAATAAATACCTCTATGAAAAACTATTCTCCATGATTTTCATAGGGGACCATCTACAACCTAATCCACATAATCCCTGAAAATTTCATTGAAATCGGATGGAAAATGTGGAAGTTATGGCCGTTACAAGGAAATTCACGTTTGCGCATGCGCAGCGGCTACTATCAGTCCGAGGGTGATGATTTTTATAGGGGACCATCTAAATACTAATCTTTAACATCCCTGAAAATTTCATCGAAATCGGATGGAGAATGTAGAAGTTATGGCCATTGGCCATAACGCACAATCCCTGAAAATTTCATAAAAATCGGACAATAACTTATTACAGTTATGCCAGTTACAAGGAATTCATGACAGACAGACACGGAACCAAAATTGTTCAGAAAGGTCTAAAACGAAAAACGCAAGTGAATATTTTGATTTTGGAGAACTTTTTTTTTCATCCTTGAAAAGTGAAAACAAAGTTTCCGCTACCTTGGTAGGCTCGGAAGCAAAAACATCGCAAATAATCAGAAAAACCTTATGAATATGCTCATGTTTACTTACCAAAATCATAAAGAACAGCATTCGTCCGGACACCACCACTTTCAAAACGAACTGAACAAACTATTTCCAAATCCTAGGTTAAACTAAGGTTTCCCACATGGAGTGGAGATGGTGTATTTCACCGAGGAAAGAATCCACAGTCGGTAAAAGGACCGTTCCCTTATTTATTAGGAAGAAATTAACCAACTGTCCAACTATTGGGCCCGTTACCCTAGTTCAAATTTGTCGAACGATGTTATTAGACCAGCTCCCCGACATATCGATTGTGTCGGACCAAATTATCGATACATAAAAAACATCGATGTTTCGATATTATCGATCCCTCGTTTGTGGTCAGTCACCTCTGTCGAATTTACCAAGTTCGGACGTCTGGCGGAGTAGTGACCCGCGCAATGCACACAGAAGGGGCAGAACAGTGGCGAGAAAGGACGTCAATATTTTCAATTCGATGTAAATTGATAACCATCGCCCATTTTGAAGGCAAGAGTCGAAAGACCGTCTCTCGAGGCGCACAAGAAGGGACGCGCGAAGGACATAAAACTACGGTTTTTTGCGGATTAGGATTCAGAATGGTCTAAAATGTGTTCGAATATGGTTTTTTTCTCCCTCCTTTACTCCAGATTGATCGCATAAGGACGCCCAAGTCTTACTGTGGGACGTCATAAAAAGCTTAGAGCAAAAAATAGTAGGTTCGCCTGTGGAGACTTTCACGTCTTCAAGTGATAAAGAAACATGCAAATCGGTGCATTGACAATTGACTCATATTAATAAACATATAGACATTGGTGAGACGAAAAAACACCTGCCAAGTGGGTGTGGCACATAGCTTCCTCGTATCCATAACCCGATTGTATTGATGATCCGGTACATAGCAGTTAATCTCAAAACATCAATCTCTAAATACCTTACACTACTCTCATAGGGGACCATCTACACGTCATCCCGCAGTCTCTGAATAATGTTGGAAAATGTAGAAGTTATGGCTGTTACTAGGAATAATGTACGTTCGCCCATGAGCAGTGGCTACGATCAGTCCGGGGGCAATGATTTTCATAGGGGACCATCTACACGCCAACCCGCACAATCCCCGAAAATTTCATCGAAATCGGGTGAGAAATGTAGAAGTTATGGCTGTGGCAAGGATTTCATAACAGACAGACAGATGCAGAACCAAAATTGTTCAGGACCATCTGAAACGTAAAACGCGAGTGGTAATTTTGAATTTGGAGAACTTTTTTATTCAATCTTGAAAAGTGAAAACAAAGCTTCCGCTACCTTGGTAGGCTCGGAAGCAAAAAAGTCTGCCAAGTGGGTGTGGCACATAGCTTCCTCGTATCTATAACCCGATTTTATCGATGATCCGATACATAGCAGTTGATCTCAAAACTTCAATCTCTAAGTACCTTACACTACTCTCATAGGGGACCATCTACACGTCATCCCGCAGTCTCTGAATAATGTTGGAAAATGTAGAAGTTATGGCTGTTACTAGGATTTCACGTTTGCGCATGCGCAATGCGCGCTAGCATTTCGGGTTCGAATCGTACACTCGTCGAGACATTTTTTGATCCCATCACATCGACTGTTGGTTCATTATTTTTATAGCTACTTGCGATCGATGTTTTTCTTCAAGTTGATTGGTGGTGACAATGGCAAAGCCGTGTTCTTTGCAGACGAGTGATCTATATAGAAAAATAATAAACCCTTGTGTGATAATTTGCAGAGTTTTTTAGACGAAAATGTACTTTGTGTTCAATTTTTTTTTCTTTTTTTCTGACTTTATTATTCAATATTAGCCATACAATTGGTATTTGGGTCATTTCAAAATTTGGGGTTATTTTGTCCTCGAACTTTTCCATAAATTATTGTTGAAGTTTTTATGTTTTTTCTCCCGTAAACGTCCTTTGTTTTGGCCACTGAGGCAGATCCTGAAGTGGGCGCACACTTTATCAAGTAGTTTCAAATTTATAGAATTTTGAATTTTTTTCCATAATTTCGACTTTGTAGGGAGAGAGAAAACCAAGTGTGAGTTGAACTCATTAAACCTTTTAATTCCTTCAAAATACGAGAATCTTAGTTTAGGAGTCTCTTTTACTTATCGCAATCACAGTCCGAAGCTATAATCTAGGTACATCAGAATTATCAGATTCTTCAAGTCTTTCAATCAGTCTAATCTTTCGTAAGATGTGGGTTAATGAAAAGTCAGAATTATATGACCCAGCGGTGTGAATAGTTCAGGTAACTCTTAAGATGTAAACGGCTTTGAAAAAAAAAACTTCTCTCCCTGCAATTCCATCTCTCTTCCTACAAACCAGCCTCTTCCCAGAAGTTGTAGGGAGAGAGGTTGTAGGGAGAGAGATTTGTGAGGTTATCACTCTCTACTGGCCTAACCATTATTGATTCTGAACGTTAGAAAAAATACATAACACTATGGCATTCATAATTGTAATTTGAGTTTAATTAAACTTAGTTGAACACTTACCCTGATGAGTGAGGTGGTTGTAGGGAGAGAGAAAGTATTTACCTACTCTCAAAGCTTCAACACTTCACAACATAACCCACACAACTGGGAGCTTGGAAATTCAACAAACTTCAGTAGCTTCGGAAGCCATCTTGCAGCAGTGTTCACTTTTGTTTTTCATGACACAAAATAATCGTTTTCCAGGAGTGGGCAGGCATTTCAAAAAAATTGTAGGGAGAGAGAATAAAACCTTGTGACAGCATCAAAACATAGCAAAAACCCTTCCAATTCATGGAATTTTCGTTCGTTTCTAATTTATTCCTGAAGAGGAGAGTATCCTGGACCAATAACGTTTTTTACTTAAATTAAAATATGAATATAGAGTTCTCCAAAAATTTTCAAAGTTCCCAACCTACCCTCTGTGACAGGTGTAGGGAGAGAGAATTGGGATCATTAATGATTTTTAATTATCTGAGTTAATTGATTAGTGAAATTCATTCTATGTGATCTTTGTAGACACCAACCTGCTGTATCTCCCTGAAAAAATTCTGAATTTCCAAGACAAATAGTGTTCACAAAAGCTGCGTGACAAGAAATAACCCCAAATTTTGAAATGACCCATTTATAACAATTACATAATTACATCCTTCTATTTCATGTTAAGTATGAACATGAATATCTATATGTAGTTTAATTTCGTGCTTAAATGTATATATTACACTGGATGGTATATTCATAAATGCATTTATATATTTCAATGTCGTTGAGTGATAATAAGTGGAATAGGTTAAACGGTTGGTTGGCCAGCTTTGATACTGTGTTGAACATGACTTCTCTTTCGCAATAGAACATCGGGCAGTTCATTATTACATGTTCCATTGATCCCACATGTGATTCACAGTACCGGCATTGAGGATTTTCTCTTAGATTAAATCGATGGAGATATTCGTCGCAAACACCGTTTGATCTTAACCCTACTATTAATCGGCCCAAAGATTTTCCCACTCCTCTTCGTAAAAACCACGGCGAGGAGGGTACTTCTGACTGCAGGGACATATACTGCCGTGCTAAGCCAGAAAGTCGTAACGTGAAAATTTGATCAAATTGAGTTATTGGTACCCGGGGGTTTTGGGGGTCGATTTCTATCGATTTTCGGAGGTTTAGAGTCGTATCTCTATTAGAAATGCCTCAAACAAGCCTCCCGATTTTCGCGTTATGGCGTGTTAACTTGATATTGCTAAGAAACTAGTCGTATCAGAGCGATTCATAAGAAGAAAACTCGTATCTTGACACTGATACAGGAATCTGCCTATTTCGACGATACGACTTCTTGCATTAAATCGGCATGATACGACTTTTTGCCTCTGAAAACTCAACACTTAGTGGAGAGTTTAAGTTTATAAACGTTTAAGTATAAGTGAATAAACGTTTATCTTTATTGATTCAGCAGTTTTGGTTTATTATTTTCAACAATGAACCTTTGGAATCGACCAAGAAAAAAAAAATTTTAACACCCCCTCAAAATTTGATGGTTTACGTTTCAAGGTACGTAGAATCCAAAAATCGAATAAAAATTTGGCCGTCCGTCCGCCGTACGCCGTCCGCCGTACGCCGTACGCAACCGGCGTGTAAGTGGCCGGCACTTTTGCCACTTAGCATTGACCGATTTTGATGAAATTTGGTATGTAGGCTCCATTTGGGGTCTAGTTGTGACCCGAAGCTTTTGGTTGATGTAGGTCACTTTTAAGGGTTCCAAAATCAATTTTGAAATTTTGAAAACGCCCTAACTCAAAAAATTTCCATATAAAGGTATTGTTTTTCCTTCAAATTAGGATTCTATAGAATTTTCAGAATTTTTTGAGACCACGCGGAGCTCTGTAGGACATACCGTTCGCTCCCTACGAAAATTTAAGGGTTTATATTGAAATATATATATATATAAATCAAAATACGAGTGTCAATCGCAAAAGAGGCCTAATCTCCGTTCAAATTAGAGCTGACCGAAATACGATCAATGGTTGGTGATTTTGATTTTTTTTTGATTTTTTTTTTTGATTTTTTTAAATTTTTCTTCTCATATTGGATGGTTGGTGATTTTGTAGACGAGTGATCTATATAAAAATAATAAACCGTTGTGTAATAATTTGCAGCGTTTTTCTTACACTCTGAACAGAGATATGAAATACGATTGACTTTGAGCCAAGTAGGATGACAAAATAATCAATGTGAAATGGTTTCTTGAATTAAAATGTTAATTCAAATGAATTAATGTTTCAAGAATTAAAATGAAAGAATAGTCGTAACTTCGGGTTTACGAGAGCGTAATCTCGTATCATCGTTTTTTGACAATTCACAATCAAAAATGATTAATTTTGACTCCAGAAATCGATTCGGCTACTAATTTCTTTGAAGGAAAACCTATACTTGTGGTGAAAGGAGGAAAAATAATCCCGCGAAAGAATTATTTCGTCACGAAACCCATTAGGTCGTTTTCCCGAAAGTTGGGTGAAGTCAAGATACGACTTTCTGATTAGCACAGCAGTACAGGGTGTCCAAGTAACTATGCTCCCCCCACTTATTTTCTTTAATTGTGTGAGAAAAAAAATCGGACAAACGCTATTCTTCATAAGTTTTCGCGAAGATTTCAAAAATGACAAAATTGTGCAGCACGCAATTGCGCAATCGTGCGCAACTATGATCAACTTTGTTTTTTCAAATAGGAACCCCCATTTTTTATTGCAGATTCGGATTCTACGTCAAATTTTATGAACATTTTACTTTGACAATTTTTTTATTTGGACGCGCGCAGCCCGCTCAGCGAGCGCTCAAAGATGCGCAACTCAGGGATTGCGCCAAAGTTGAGATGAAGGTAGACCTCAAGTGTGGCACATCACTTAGCACTGTTTTTCCACGCTGAATCGCGTGGTGATGTCCCTTTCTTGATTTGATTTCATTTTACCTTATTTACAGCCAAAAAAGTAAATTTTTGAGGAGGAAATCATCGAATTTCCGTGGAATTTTTTCCGAGTATCGTTTCCTTCACAAATTATTTCTTCTCTGATACAATTTTATAAATCTTAAAGTTTTTTTACACTTCTTGAGATGATTCATTAACCTTCATAAGAAAGTCGATGATTTCCTTAAAAAGTGACTTTTTCGGCTGTAAATGAGGTAAAATGAAATCAAATCAAGAAAGGGACATCACCACGCGATTCAGCGTGGAAAAACACTGCTAAGTGATGTGCCGCACTTGAGGTCTATCTTCATCTCAACTTTGGCGCAATCCCTGAGTTGCGCATCTTTGAGCGCTCGCTGAGCGGGCTGCGCACGTCCAAAAAAAAAGTTGTCGAAGTGAAATTTTCATAAAATTTGACGCAGAATTCGAATCTGCAATAATAAATGGGGGTTCCCATTTGAAAAAACAAAGTTGATCATGGTTGCGCACGATCGCGCAATTGCGTGCTGCACAATTTTGTCATGTTTGAATTCTACGCAAAAAATTATGAAGAATAGCGTTTGTCCGATTTTTTTCTCACACAATTAGAGAAAATAAGTGGGGGGAGCGTAGTTACTTGGACACCCTGTATAGTAGATTCCTTTTGTCGAAGATTTGTAGTTTCCGTTCCATGTCTGTCTCCAATGTTGATTAATTGTGCTATACAGATCTCGGTAGGGTACACCAATGTTGATAAATTCGCCTTCTCGAGCTCCTCGTTTTGCCAATTTGTCGACTTTCTGATTACTTATACCAGCGTGAGCTTTCACCCATACAAATTCAATTTTAATGAGGGATATGAAGCTCATATTGTCAGTAAAAATGATCCATTGAGTATTATTCAAGTTGGTTGTTGTTATACAGGGTGTAACGGTTAAGGTCGTACAACCGGCCAGGGTTCGATTCTACAACTAATTTGTGACTTTTTTTGTCTCCTGACTTTTTTTTCTTAACCCCCTTAAAATCGGACTTTTTTCACTTTTAAGATTTTTTTCGTATTTTCGACTTTACGCCATCAAAACAGCCATAACTCCCTTGTTTTTCAGTTAAAATTCAAATGTAATTATACCGTTGGAAAGAGCGTTAAATTCTCTATCTCCCTAGTGTTAAATAAAACTTTTTAAAGAAGACCAAGATGTTGAAAAATGAGCCCGAATAGTAAAATCTCGAAAATCTCGGAAATTTTTCGTTTTTTCAAACGTTTGTAACACTAACTGAAACTGCCGGTTAAGTTCTCACTGTAACCCTAAAAGTTGACCCAAAATCTCAGCTTTCCAACGGTATGGTCATACAATTGTTTACAGTGGACTAATGGTGAAAAATCCACGTTCCCGTGCCAAAAACCGTGGATCTTCCAGTAAAAATCGACGTTTTTAGCGAAAGACATTTTTGCCCTAAAATGAGTTAGGCAGCCATCTTTTCGTACTTTGTCTCACTGAGTCAAATTATGACACAAGTCTTATCGAAAAAGCAGTCACTGATATCTTGTCCAATTCACTTTTCGAAAATTGTCTTAATTTCTGTTTATTTACAGTGAGAACTTAAGCGGCAGTTTCAGTTAGTGTTACAAACGTTTGAAAAAACGAAAAATTTCCGAGATTTTCGAGATTTTACTATTCGGGCTCATTTTTCAACATCACTAGGGAGATAGATAATTTAACGCTCTTTCCAACGGTATAATTACATTTGAATTTTAACTAAAAAACAAGGGAGTTATGGCTGTTTTGATGGCGTGAAGTCGAAAATAAAAAAAAATCTTAAAAGTGAAAAAAGTCCGATTTTAAGGGGGTTAAGAAAAAAAAGTCAGGAGACAAAAAAAGTCACAAATGAGTTGTAGAATCGAACCCTGGCCTGTTGTACGACCTTAACTTTTACACCCTGTATATGTCGTTGCTTGTAATATTTCCGTTATTTCTGGTGTGTAGCTTGATGCTTTTCCAATCAGTTTGAACATTACTTTCTGTTTAATGTTTTTGCCAATAAATCTAAATCGTTGCGTTGCCATGAGGATGCGGCTGCACGTTGCCATGTGGCGCTGAGAGGGTTAAATGATCATTTACGCCTTTATTTTAGTCAATTAGAGAATATTGAAAATCTGGGTCATAGTGACCCGACCACAGCGTTCACCACAGTGGTTTTGGAACGTTCGTGTATTGACCTAGCCAAGAGTGTATTGACCTAGCCGAGAGTGTATTGACCTAGTTTAGAGTGTTCAGTGTCGGACGCATTCCCTCGCTCTTCGTATCGTCTGGGGAGTCGGAGTAGACATGCCGCTCGCGCTCCGTCGTAGTCATATCATAGTTTACGGTTTCCACCTCCACAACTATAACGCTCGTGTTGTCGACGGTGAGTCATACCGCGGGCGGAGGAGACAGCGTCAGGCTCCGGAGCGAGCGAGGCCTTCTAAGGCCGGAGCAAGCAGTAAAATCCTACAAGGGGAGTGAAAATCACCTGTTGGTAAGAAAGGCGAGGTGATGACCCCCCCGTCCGCCGCCGCCCCTCCCGACGGGGTCGTCCGAGGGGGGAGGAGGGTAAATCCGGCCGGCGAGCTCCGGGCTGTGGGTGGTCCGAACTAGGCGGGTAAACAGTGATTGGCAGTCTAGAGAGTCCGCCGATACACTCGAGGCCGGCCTGCGAACTCGTAATAGTGCAGCCGCTCTACTCGTATGCGAGTGGAGGCGAGCAGGCCTGCTGTTTACACAAAGCGAGCAGCTCCGTCAACAACTTGATGGCTCCGCTCTTCTTTAATCTTTTCTCACTTTGAACGAAAAAAAAGCCATTCGAGCACCAGGAGTGCATTTTTTTACCTTTGAATTTCCACAGAACAACTTCAACCTTTAAATGCGCGATTTTTGTTTATTATTTTCAATAATGGACCTTTGGAGAATTTTTTTGTAACCCCCCTCAAAAATTGTTGGTTTACGTTTCAAGGTACGTAGAATCCAAAATTCGAATAAAAATTGTGCCGCCCGTCCGCCGTACGCGGCACTTTCCTTAGTTCCAATGGACCGATTTTGATGAAATTTGGTATGCCGGCTCCATTTGGGGTCTAGTTGTTCCCCGAAGATTTTGGTGGATGTAGGTCACTTCTAAGGGTTGAAAAATGAATTTTGAAATGTTGAAAACGCCCTAACTCAAAAAACTTTGATGTAAAGGTGTTGTTTTCCCATCAATTTAAGATAGTACAGAATTTTTTGAGACCACGCGGAGCCCAGTAGGACAAACCATTCTCTGTTGAAAAATAAAAACGATGCAAATTATTGCACAAAGGTTTATTATTTTTCTATATAGATCACTCGTCTGCAAAGAACACGGCTTTGCCATTGTCACCACCAACCAACTTGAAGAAAAACATCGATCTCATTTCGGTCAGCTAACATTTGAACGGAGATTAGGTTTCTTTTGCGATTCACACTCGTGTTGCTGATTTATCGTAAGTCCAACCCTTAAATTCTTGTAGGGAGCGAACGGTTTGTCCTACAGGGCTCCGCGTTGTAAGCCTGGGGGTTTAGAGTACCAGTCGATCGGGAGGGGAGAAGTTAAAATGTTCCTAGTTAAATTGGGGGTGTAACGGGTCACTGAAAGGTAGAAGAGCGACACACTTAGGCTAAGAATTGTTGTTATACTTAACTTTGGTGGGTCGTGGTAGCTCCGTCCGAGGCGGCTTGGGAGATGAGGCTCTGCGACACACCTTGACGATACTGTTGGTTACTGTTAAGATACCTTTGTTTTACCTGTATTTTATACCATTTAAGGTGTATCGGTTGTTGAATAAAAATGATTTTACTGACGTTACTGTGTTTTGCAATGAGTTTAACTACCTATCACCGATACCCGTTACAAGTCAGAACCAGAACCAGGGTGAGTTGAAAGAAAAGATTGAATTAGAAAACGTAATTTTAATAAGATTGACTCGAGATACGTAACGGGGCCAACGACCCGACACTGCCTGAGGGGCTTACTGTTAAGAACAAAATGTGGTCTTTTGACTAAGTTTACTAGAGTTACGGTACGTTGTACAAGCTGACTAGGAAGTTTCTTATGGTTACGCTTAATGTTCCAGTTCGATATCCTCTTAACTAGATATACAATAGTGACTAAACTGAGTTTCACTTTGTTCCACCTTCTACCTAAATTGGCCAATTTGAGATAGATTTATAGTTACACTCACGTGCTGCAGGGTTACCGAGGCGAGTCCTGGTCACGATGAGAGGCGAGAGAGAGTTCAAGGGGGGTAGCCGGGACAGGACTGAAGACACGAGCGCGACACCACGGCGACACGGTTCCAGGGGAGGCAGGACAGAACAATCACAGCAAGGATGGCACCACTCACTTGGTAAAACCTATCTCTGTACTTGACTGGGGGAGGCAGGAGGGCGATATAGTACGGTTACGTTCGAGCGTTACGGTACGGGGAGAGAGCTTCAAAGGTAAGGGGGTACACTTCATAGACTTGCTGGCTAGGCGGCGCATCAGGGAGTAAAGCTCTTCCAGTATGACAATGGCATTTCTTTCTCCTCCCCTCCAGGTTGTCCAACTTTACCTCACCAAATGTTAGTTGGTAAGATTGCAGGTTTTCCTCCATTAGCTTGACTGTTTGTGTGATTGTGGTGTTTGTGCCCAAGGTGGTGGGAGGGCACTTTTGAAGGGGCCACGCCCCATTTGATGTGTGGCCTTTGGGGTCTTCTCTCTTCTCCTTCAGGGCTTACTGGCCTCTGCGGCCTGGGGGTTTGTCCGAGGGTTTTCAGGGCTTACAGGCCTCTGTGGCCTGGGGGGTTTGCTCTCAAAGGGGGGTCAGGACTTACTGGCCTCTGTGGCCTGTTAGGGGGAACAGTGAGCTGCTGAGCGGCAGCTCACATCCCCCACCGCTCCGGGAGCCAGCGTCGTCCTCGATGACGCTGGGTATGGGCAGGGGTAGCGAGGGGTACGCTCGTCGCAGCCCTGCCTCATACTTGAACCTTCGGCATCCGGGGCAGGTCGAGGGTTGTCGCTTCGCTTGGTGGCTGTCCGGGCAGGTGGGTAGCTCCCGTTGGGCGTTGTAGGACTTCTTTAGCCTCTGCCAAAATGTTTTGCACGCCATGCATCGAAATTTAAGGACCTGCTGGCATGGGCGTGTGCAGACGGGGCACTTCCTTGGTCCTTTTGAGGCCGACGACCTTTTCAGTCGGAGGACCAAGGGTGAGACGGTTCTGGGAGTCTCGCATCGTTTGAGGTGGATCTGCGGTGTCTGGAGTGGAGTCGACATCCACGTGGCGAATTCCTGGTCTTGATCCCCTAGTGCTGGTTCGGGTGCCTCTTCATGTTGGGATTCCTCGAGGTGGGTCACAGGTGAGGGTAGAGTGACGGATACCGTGATCTCCTCTGGCTCCACAGGTGACGGTTCTGCGGTCGGTGCCGTTGATGTTTGTGGTTCAACAGGTGGTACGTGGTTGGGTTCCCGTCTGGTTTTCTTTTTCCTCCGGCTCTCAGTTTGACTGGTGCTCGACTCAGAGGACGAGTCCGACGACGATGACTCTGATGAGGATGACGAGGAGGAGGACGAGGACGATGAAGTGGTTTCGTTCTCCTTTTTCTTCTTCCTTCGCTCTTTCTTTTGAGGAGAGGTCGTCGTGGCAGTGGGCGTGGCCTCCTTGGGTGAAGAGGGCAGAATGGTGGGGTTCTCCTGCGTTTCTGCCGTTTGGGTCTCAGCCAGCTCGGTCATCGCCGCGGGTGGCTCCGCAGCTGCCTGTACCGGCACGGTGTCGAGTTGCTCATGCTCCACCAGTGCCTGCAGAAGGAGGCGCTTTTCCTCCAACCATTCTTCCTGCTTTTCGAGCAGGATATCCCTCTCCTGGGCGATGCGATGGTACGTTGGTAGGAGCTCCGTTATCTCGGTGACGGAGACTAGGGCGGCATCAGCTAAAATGGCTTTGGCGTGTTGCTCCTCTGTTCTTAGCATAAACTTTATGAGGGTGGCCAGAGTGGGCATAACGAAACGGGGGTTATAAGGGGGCTCGGTGGTGTTTAGGACGGTTCGCGATAGGGCGGCGAGACGCGCTTCTTCTTTGTCGAGGTATCGATGGAGAAGGGCGATGTCTTCATCCGGCGGTGGTGGTCCCTTTTGAACTCGGGGATCCCTTAGGTGTTGAGACGTCATCCTAGAAACCACAAGTTGCCCCTAATAGTATTTTGCCCCTTGAAATTGTACGGCATTTACTTCAGTGCGAACCAGCGCAGTTTTGGCTCAATCCAGGCTTGAAAGCACGGTGAGTCTCAGTTTACATTTTGATTCGTTACGCATGATTAGACCTGAAGGGTCTACAAACGGGTTTTCCGGGTCTATGGGCTTGGGAAGGTGACCTGAAGGGTCCTAGTTAAATGGTTTGACCTGAAGGGTCCTGTTTAACTGGTTGACCTGAGGGGTCCTTTTCGAGTGCAATCTTATTAATGCATGTGTGTGTTTATGTTTCAGATGGCTATGTGTTTGTGTTTGTGTTTGTCCCATGTCAGGTAAGTGTTAGTCATAGTCGTAGTCATAGTTAGTCAGTAAGTCATCACTTCCCCGTATTGATCTGGCTGTAATTCACCGGTACTCGGGGTCGCAGTGAGTACCTTGGCTCGGGACGGTTCACCGTGTCCTCATTGGTCTGGCGGCTGGTTGTGGCTAGCGGTTGTGACGGTGAGGCTACGGGTCGTCCGTTCCTTTCGCTTGGTGGTGTGTCAGGGGACTCGGTGGTCTGGTCCCAGATCTCTTGCTGATGTGGGGTTGTTACTGCTGGCGGGGAGGTGGCGGAGCTTCCTGACGTTTCTCTGGTCGTGGAACCTGAGGGTCCAGCGGGGCTCTGCTCCGTTTCCGTGATGATTGCTGTGGTATCAGGTGAGTCTATAGTCTGGGTGCTTTGGTTAGAGGGTTCCTCTGTAACCCACTCCATCAAATTGGGGTCTTCAGTCGTCTCCTTTCTTGGGTCGTTGATTTGGGGCAGTGGAACTATGGGTTGTTCCCGTTCCAGTTCGGTCAGGTGTTCCATAAACGCGTCGTCCGGGATTCCAGCTGCGAAAGCAGGCTTCAGTCTGTTGATATGCACCGTCTGACGTTTTATGTCTGCGATGTCTCTGATGTCGTATGTGACTTCAGAATGTTTCAGGGTGACGACCCAAGGTCCTGACCATGGGCTCCATAGTTTACGGGCTGCTCCAGATGGTGGTTGCATTTCCTTCAAGTATACTCTGTCTCCAGGTTGAAACGATCTGGCTGCCAAGCGTGCGTTGATGATGTTACTCCTTCGTTTCCATGCGTTGTGAAGACATTGGACTGCTGCGTTTCTGGCTATCTGTAAATGTTTGAGTCTAGTGGTCTCTTCTTGTGGACCTTTGATACTTTGGAAGGTCTCATTGGGTAATCTCATTTCCCTTCCAAAAGTTAGGAAGTTCGGAGAGAAACCTGTACTCTTGTGCGGTAGGGATCTATAGGCGGCGAGGGCGATGGGCAACGCTGATTCCCATGCGGTGGTTCGTCCGATGATCTTGGAAAGGATGTTGGCGAGAGTCTTGTGGAAGCGTTCACAAACGCCATTACCTTCGGGGTGGTACGCTGTTGTAAAAACTTGCCGTATCCCCCATTTATTACACAATTCTTTCGTTGACTTCGCCGTGAAAGCGGTTCCTCTATCTGAGATCAGTCGTTCGGGTACACCATGAACGGGGATATAGCGGGTTGCCAGAACGCGTGCTACGGTGCCGGCGGTACAATCAGGTACGGGGTAGGCTTCGGCGTACTTCGTAAAATGATCGATGGCTGTTAGAATGTATTTTTGGGTAGTTCCGGACGTGACTGGTCCTACGAAATCTATCCCTACAATCTGTCCTGGCCTATCGGGCAAGAGGGGTTTCTGGATCGGGTGTCGAAGACCAGTCGGCGTGTTACGTCGTTGACATGTCCCGCATCTTTTCACGTATTCCTTCACATCCCTTGACAAGTGTGGCCAAAATCCCAATCTTCGAACTAGCTTTTCTGTCGTTTCCGCTCCCGGGTGCCCCGACCACTCGTTCCGGTGACACCTGTCAAGGAGCCATTCCCTCAAGGACACGGGCATGAGCGGTACCCACTCGTCCCTTCCTTCCAGTCGAACTTGTGTCTCGAGCACTCCGTCGTTCCGCCGCGTCTTTCCTCCCTTTTCAAGGATCGCAGTAGCTTGGACCCACGAATCAATATTCTGCGCCGCAATCATCAAACTTTTCGGGAATTCTAGTGTCAGCGCGGCTACGTCCATCCTACTTAAACCATCCGCGTGCTTCATGGCGGTTCCTGGGCGGTATCTTGGTATAAAATTGTACTCCGCCAAGCGCAAAACCCAGCGACCGATACGGGAGGTGGGGTCCCTCAATCTCATCGCCGCTGTGAGAGCCATGTGATCCGTTTGCAACTCGAAGGGTTGTCCCAGTAGGTACTCTTGAAAATGCCTTACGGCCCATACGACCGCGAGCAATTCCCGTTCTGTCACGGAATAGCGGGTCTCGGCGGGGTTGAGCTTGCGGCTTGCGTACGCTACGGGTTTTTCTTCTCCGTCGTGCTCTTGAGACAGAACCGCTCCGAGGGCCGTTCCTGACGCGTCTGTGGCTAAAACGAACGGTTTTGTGAGGTCCGGATATGCCAATACAGGTTCTTCGGTAAGGCGCTTCTTGAGCTCATCAAAGGCGGTCTGGTGCACCTGGTTCCACTCGAATGGATTCGTCTTTTTCAAGAGATCAGTTAGCGGTGTCGTGATTTCTGCAAAATTCGGTATAAATCGTCGATAGAATCCGGCTAGTCCTAAGAAGGACTGAAGCTTGAGGGAGGACGTCGGTACTGGGAATTCACGGACAGCTTGGGTTTTCTCAGGTTCGGTGTGGATTCCTCCTGTAGTGACGCGATGACCAAGGAAGCGTACCTCCGTTTTTAGGAATTCGCACTTTGCCAAGTTCACTTGCAACCGGGCATCCTGCAAACGTTCGAAGACCTCCTGAAGCCGCTCAAGGTGTTCTTCCAGCGTCGCGGAGAAAATGATCACGTCATCCAGGTATACTAAACAGTTCCTTCCCAACACTCCATCCAAAACGTTGTTCATGACCCTTTGAAAGGTCGCGGGAGCATTTTTCAGCCCGAAGGGCATTTTGTCATACTCAAAGTGTCTCCCCAGGACTGAGAACGCTGTTTTTTCCTTCGCATCGGGGTGCACGGGTATTTGATGGTATCCGGATAGGAGATCAATCGTCGTGAACCACTGACAACCACCCAGCAGAGCGAGGGTCTCCTGCAGGCGAGGTATTGGATACGCATCCCCCTTCGTGATCTTGTTCAATTGCCTAAAATCAGTACAAAACCTCCACTTTTGCTCCTCGCCCGGTGGTGTCTTCTTCTTGACAAGGAGAACTGGAGCGCACCATGGGCTGGTTGAGGCACTGATGACTCCAGCTTCCAGCATGTCCTTCAACTGTTTTTCTACCACGTCTCGGAGCGCGTGCGGTATGGGATAGGGCTTCTGAGCGGTCACTTCGGGTTGCGTAGTCGTGATTTCGTGATAGACCTCGAGACTGCATCCTTCGCTGGTTGGCGGCTGAAATAGGTCACGGAAGTTCAAGAGGGTCCCTTTTGCTGCTTCGCGATCTGTGCCCGATAAATGAGCTAGCTTGGTTTCGAGGGTCATTTCCAACTCCGGTTGTGGTTCGTCCCACTGATCCGTCGGTATCATCTCCCAGTCCTCCATCTCGGTTTCTATGTCGTTCGGGGTTGCCGAATCGTGAACGATATTATCGTCACTCGTCGAGGCCTCTAGAGCCCTTTGTTGTCTTCCTCCCGACACCTCGGGGGCGCTCTGGTCTGACGTTAGTGACGGTCGTCCAGCTTGCAGGGTAGCCACTGTCATTTGTTCTTCCGGGAAGTCTTCTTCCTCGTCCAATTCACATTCGGGTATGGGTTCCGCTTCCAATACGTCACTGTCACCAAATTGGTAACCGTAGCTATTCAAGTTGTAGTTCCAATTCTGTGTTTTGGTTTGGGATTCTTGTGTCGTTCCACCCGTCGATACACCCGGCGATACACCCGGCGACACACCCTGTGTTTTTGTCAGTTCCCCTTGAATTATTGGGGACGATACACCTGCCGATACACCCGGCGATACACCCGGCGACACACCCGGTGTTCTTGTCAGTTCCCCTTGAATTATTGGGGGCGATACACCTGCCGATACACCCGGCGATACACCCGGCGACACACCCGGTGTTCTTGTCAGTTCCCCTTGAATTATTGGGGGCGATACACTTGCCGATACACCCGGCGATACACCCGGCGACACACCCGGTGCTCTTGTCGGTTCCCCTTGAATTATTGGGGGCGATACACCTGCCGATACACCCGGCGATACACCCGGCGACACACCCGGTGTTCTTGTCAGTTCCCCTTGAATTATTGGGGGCGATACACTTGCCGATACACCCGGCGATACACCCGGCGACACACCCGGTGCTCTTGTCAGTTCCCCTTGAATTGTTGGGGGCGATACACTTGCCGATACACCCGGCGATACACCCGGCGACACACCCGGTGCTCTTGTCAGTTCCCCTTGAATTGTTGGGGGCGATACACTTGCCGATACACTCGGCGATACACCCGGCGACACACCCGGTGCTCCTGTCGCTTCCCCTTGAAATATTGGGGGCGATACACCCGCCGATACACCCGGCGATACACCCGGCGATACACCCGGCGACACTTCCGGTGCCTCGGTCACTTCCCCTCGGTGGATTTGGGGCGATACACCCGGCGACACACCCGGCGACACACCCGGCGATCCACCCGGCGACACACCCGGCGATCCCGTCGCTTCCCCTTGAAATATTGGGGGCGATACACCCGGCGATACCCCCGGCGATCCACCCGCCGTTACAGTTATCAATTCACTCTTTGTCCTTGCGGGCGATACAGGGTCGACGTCATAGCTCGCACACAGCGCGGCGGTCACTTCCGACGTTACACCTTGGTTCCACTCCTCTTGTTGGGTCAAGGTCTCGTTGTCCGGAGTTTCAAGGGCGGGTTCCATTGTGAAGCGTTCCTCGAAGGTCACGACGGGGCTTTCCTGCGAACCTCCGTGATGCGGGGGTGAGGGGGGGGTCATCACAACTCGAAAGGTGCTGGGGAGGACTGTGTCGGCGCTTTCACGAAGGCTCAGACGCGGTGACCCAGTTTCCTCCCTCCTCCCGAGCTGCGACACCATCCCGATATTTCCCAACTCGCAATAAAGAGGGTCCATGTTCCTCCATTCCGCTTCATTTTCCGTTCTCATTCCCATCGTCGGTCCAGTTGTGAACGTCATTGGTACCCGTCTCAAGACATCAAGACCCAGTAAATCAAGGGTCGCGCCCTTCCGGGCAAACACGAGGAAATTATGTTTAAATTGGTATTTTCCGATACGGGTGTCGATACACTGTTCCCCAGCGAAAGGTAATAGGGCCCCATCCGCTCCCCATGCCATGACCTTGGTCGGTACCATCGGAATTCCCGATACAGGTCTCGCCAGTACCGATAAGGCGGCTCCGGTATCTATTAGCATGTTACGGGTCTCGTTTCCGAGGCCCACTTCCACTTTTAGGGTTCGTATCATTGGTCGTTCAACGGCCGTTACATGGAGTCCAGCCGGTTCCTGTTTGTAACGGTTGACCTCGTTTACGTGTTTCGGGTCGGCGATTGGTTGCGACACGGGCAGTAGTTTCCGTTTCTCGGGGCAGTTTTCTTCTAGATGTTCCCGACACCCGCAAAAATTGCAAAATATGGTTCGTTGCGGACTCTTAGGGCAATCCACGGGGAAATGTTCCATCGCGGCGCAAAAGATACAGGGGTATCGAGGCGCGGGTCGTTCATCAGTTCTTTGTCGTTGTTCGTCACTGTTCCACCTGTTCCGGCGGTCATCACCAACACGCTGTTCCCGTCGGGGTACCGGTTGGTCCTTTCGGGGGCATCGAGCGGCGAAGTGGTTGGTTCCACCACAGTTATAGCACCTCAATTCTCCCGATACAGCCGCGAGATCCCATCGTTCCTCCGTTTCTTCCGTCTCTGTCAAGGTATTTTCAAGTTCCTCCGCCCGTTCCAGGGCAATGCGGAGTGATGTGGGACGGTTGGTTACGAGGAATGCGCTCATCTTCTTTCCGACACCCCTCACGAAGGCGCTCAAAGTCTTCCGCTCGACCCACTCTCGTTTTTCATGACGGTCGAGGTGCGTTCCTTCCTCCAACACGGCGCATCGAGCCAGTCCCCTGATCCGATCGGCGAACTGCCGAAGCGTTTCTGGGTTGTTCCTCTTGATGGTCCAGAGTAGGGCTGCCGCATGTTGAGGGTTCTCGCGCATGAACCAGTTCGTCATCTCGTCCCGTATCACTTCGTAGGCATTGTCATAGTCGAGGGTATCGTCTCTGTCGATCAAAAACTGCTTCGCAGTACCTCGGGTCTTGGTTCTCAGGAGTCTCATTTTTTGCTTTTGAGACAACCCACTGGTTACGGTGTCGAAATTTGCAAAAAACGACCCGACACTCAGCGACCCCGGTGTATCTGGGTCCCACGGTTCCAGTTCTAACAGTAGTGAACGTGGAATACCGTCCTTGTCACCATCTTGGGTTGTCTCGTGATACCTCTTGAGCAATACGTTCATTTGTTTCATTGTCTCGGTCAGTGTATCGACCGCTTCCTTATTGTTGAAGGGTTGCTGTTCCTCCTCATCCTCGACGTCCGAGAGCACCATGTTTCACTTGTGAGGACGCGGAAAAATGGGTAAACACAGCACAGTCGATACGGTTCGGTTCTCTGTCACAGTTACTGTCTAGTGGTTCGGTATTAGTTGTTGTGTGTTCCCGTATGACGATACGGTTTTGTATTGTGTCCCTGTGTGACGACACAGTTCGTTGGAATGCAGGTATAGTGGTGAGGTGCGACCTACTTTTCGGAATTACCGTTACGAGGCGTCCTACCTACCTACTACCCTGGGTTCTGACTTGTTTTGAACTATTTGAAAGTGGATCGGCCGATACTCCAGGCACAAATATTTGTTTTGTGGGTTCGTGCAGGGCGCCACCACGCGCGATCCGTCAATACACCGGACTCGAGGAGTGAAAGTTACGAGTCCGATATAGTTCCGGGTTCACGCTTGCAGGAATCCGTACCGCTGCCACCAATTTGTAAGCCTGGGGGTTTAGAGTACCAGTCGATCGGGAGGGGAGAAGTTAAAATGTTCCTAGTTAAATTGGGGGTGTAACGGGTCACTGAAAGGTAGAAGAGCGACACACTTAGGCTAAGAATTGTTGTTATACTTAACTTTGGTGGGTCGTGGTAGCTCCGTCCGAGGCGGCTTGGGAGATGAGGCTCTGCGACACACCTTGACGATACTGTTGGTTACTGTTAAGATACCTTTGTTTTACCTGTATTTTATACCATTTAAGGTGTATCGGTTGTTGAATAAAAATGATTTTACTGACGTTACTGTGTTTTGCAATGAGTTTAACTACCTATCACCGATACCCGTTACAAGTCAGAACCAGAACCAGGGTGAGTTGAAAGAAAAGATTGAATTAGAAAACGTAATTTTAATAAGATTGACTCGAGATACGTAACGGGGCCAACGACCCGACACTGCCTGAGGGGCTTACTGTTAAGAACAAAATGTGGTCTTTTGACTAAGTTTACTAGAGTTACGGTACGTTGTACAAGCTGACTAGGAAGTTTCTTATGGTTACGCTTAATGTTCCAGTTCGATATCCTCTTAACTAGATATACAATAGTGACTAAACTGAGTTTCACTTTGTTCCACCTTCTACCTAAATTGGCCAATTTGAGATAGATTTATAGTTACACTCACGTGCTGCAGGGTTACCGAGGCGAGTCCTGGTCACGATGAGAGGCGAGAGAGAGTTCAAGGGGGGTAGCCGGGACAGGACTGAAGACACGAGCGCGACACCACGGCGACACGGTTCCAGGGGAGGCAGGACAGAACAATCACAGCAAGGATGGCACCACTCACTTGGTAAAACCTATCTCTGTACTTGACTGGGGGAGGCAGGAGGGCGATATAGTACGGTTACGTTCGAGCGTTACGGTACGGGGAGAGAGCTTCAAAGGTAAGGGGGTACACTTCATAGACTTGCTGGCTAGGCGGCGCATCAGGGAGTAAAGCTCTTCCAGTATGACAATGGCATTTCTTTCTCCTCCCCTCCAGGTTGTCCAACTTTACCTCACCAAATGTTAGTTGGTAAGATTGCAGGTTTTCCTCCATTAGCTTGACTGTTTGTGTGATTGTGGTGTTTGTGCCCAAGGTGGTGGGAGGGCACTTTTGAAGGGGCCACGCCCCATTTGATGTGTGGCCTTTGGGGTCTTCTCTCTTCTCCTTCAGGGCTTACTGGCCTCTGCGGCCTGGGGGTTTGTCCGAGGGTTTTCAGGGCTTACAGGCCTCTGTGGCCTGGGGGGTTTGCTCTCAAAGGGGGGTCAGGACTTACTGGCCTCTGTGGCCTGTTAGGGGGAACAGTGAGCTGCTGAGCGGCAGCTCACAGCGTGGTTTCTAAAAATTCAATACTATCCTTAATTGATGGAAAAACAATACTTTTATATCGAAATTATTCTAGCTATGGCGAAAAGACGATTCATTAGGTTGTTCAGAAAAGCTGCAGTATTTGAAAGAAATATGCCATTATATCGCTGAAAACAGAAAATGTACAAGTAGAGAAAGACTTTACAACTCTGGACGAAGCCAAGATAATTTCGAAAGGAAGGATTCTAGACGGGTGTTGTGGACGCCTACTAAGGGCGGGCACTAAGTCTTGAAGTAGCTCACATGCGCTCAGTCGAGCCCCCTCAACACCAAAAAAAAAAAAAAAAAAACTGAATTAAAGGTATCTAGTTAAGTGGTTTCCATGCAGTGCAGTTAGTATTCGATCGAAAATTTGAATAGTCTTGAAGAAGATGAATCGTTAGGCACCGCAAGAATATCCAAGAAGGTAAATCCAGTTTTTTCACGTTTTAGTTCAGTCTGCCGCTAGAAAGCAACGAAATACCGATGGCAGACTGTGTTACAAGGTTTTTACTTACGTGCTAGCACCACATGCCAAAATTGCAACTTTCCCAAAATACAATAATTTTAACCCTTAAATTTGAACTTTTTCTATTTTAGTCTGCCTTATATAAGCAATGGGTTACTGAAGGCAGACCACGCTGCTTGAGTTTCAATAAAGTAGTACAGTATTGAGCAAAAATTTGGAGTATCCCAAAACCAACAAATTTTCATCAATAAATTGACAATTTTTGAATTTGATTCTGCCACTAGAAGACAGCGGGTTATCCAAGGCAGACCATGCTCTATTGTTTACATACCACTCACAGTGCAACGTGTTAAAATGTGAATCATCCCAAAACTGTCTGAATTTTAAATCAAATTTGACAATTTTTCAATTTAATTCTGCCAAGACTAAGCTACGGCTGAGATGGTACTTCTTCTCAGCTTTCTTTCCATCTCAGCGGCTAAGCTGCTCGCCTCTTGGTGTTTTGTCAATTCCTCCTACATGCTACTTGGCTAAGCTCCTCGCCTCTTGGTGTTTTGTCAATTCCTCCCCATGCTACTTGACTAAGCTCCTCGCCTCTTGGTGTTTTGTCAATTCCTCCCACATGCTACTTGGCTAAGCTCCTCGCCTCTTGGTGTTGTGTGAATTCCTCCCCATACTACTTGACTAAGCTCCTCGCCTCTTGGTGTTGTGTGAATTCCTTCCCCATGCTACTTGGCTAAGCTTCTCGCCTCTTGGTGTTGTGTGAATTCCTTCCCCATGCTACTTGACTAAGCTCCTCGCCTCTTGGTGTTGTGTGAATTCCTTCCCCATGCTACTTGGCTAAGCTGCTCGCCTCTTGGTGTTGTGTGAACCCCTCCCACATGCTACTTGGCTAAGCTCCTCGCCTCTTGGTGTTGTGTGAATTCCTCCCCATGCTTCTTGACTAAGCTCCTCGCCTCTTGGTGTTGTGTGAATTCCTTCCCCATGCTACTTGGCTAAGCTACTCGCCTCTTGGTGTTGTGTGAATTCCTTCTCCATGCTACTTTGCTAAGCTGCTCGCCTCTTCGTGTTAAACCCCTCCCGCATGCTGTATTGCTAAGCTCCTCGCCTCTTGGTGTTTTGTCAATTCCTCCCAAATGCTACTTTGCTAAGCTGTTCGCCTCTTGGTGTTGTGTGAATTCCTTCCCCATGCTACTTGACTAAGCTCCTCGCCTCTTGGTGTTTTGTCAATTCCTCCCAAATGCTACTTGACTAAGCTGCTCGCCTCTTGGTGTTTTGTCAATTCCTTCCCCATGCTACTTGACTAAGCTCCTCGCCTCTTGGTGTTTTGTCAATTCCTCCCAAATGCTACTTTGCTAAGCTGCTTGCCTTTAGGTGTTGTGTGAATTCCTTCCCCATGCTACTTGACTAAGCTCCTTGCCTCTTGGTGTTTTGTCAATTCCTTCCAAATGCTACTTTGCTAAGCTGCTTGCCTTTAGGTGTTGTGTGAATTCCTTCCCCATGCTACTTGACTAAGCTCCTCGCCTCTTGGTGTTTTGTCAATTCCTCCCAAACGCTACTTTGCTAAGCTGCTTGCCTCTAGGTGTTGTGTGAATTCCTTCCCCATGCTACTTGACTAAGCTCCTCGCCTCTTGGTGTTTTGTCAATTCCTCCCAAATGCTACTTGACTAAGCTGCTCGCCTCTTGGTGTTTTGTCAATTCCTCCCAAATGCTACTTTGCTAAGCTACTCTCCCTGAGGAGGAGCAATTCGCCGCCACTCGGACTGTAATCGCGGCTTGAGGTATTCCTAGAGAATGCAGACGAGGTCAAGGCGTTGTTGACCTCACCTTTGATCTCAGCTCACTGCTCCGATGAAGAACAAGAAGAAAAAAAGAGAAACATTGATTCGCTCTCTCAGCTTGCACCGAAGGAGGAAGTATTATAGGAAGGACGAGGGTGCTGCCGGGGAAAGGCTGAGTGAAGGGAGAGAGCGGAGCCTCCCCTCCAGGCCGTCCCGGGAGCCCTCCGGAGTCAGTTATTTTAGTTGGAAGATTGAGTTGTCAACGTCTGTTGAGGCGAAGGCCTCTCGGGGGCCCCGCGGCCACTTTTCCCTGAACTTGAGAGCTGAGCGAGGCCGATTATTGGCGCCCAAACGAAGGCTCGCCTCAACGTCTCAATCTTCCTCCGCCTCCTCCCTCGCCAGTCTCCCCTCACCAGCTCAGAAACACACGGATTATTTATCCCTTATTTATTGATATAATTTATTTATTTATGGACGTATGATGATGAAGAGGAGGGGGGGGGGTCAATAGAGATGGACCGGACTTTTGGCACCCAGGCAGGAAGCAGCATCACTGAATGAGTGAATTTCCTGCATGTTTCACACCGCAGACAATTAAATTTTTTTTAAACCCACAAATGTCTCCAAGTGGGTGTGGCACATAGCTTCCTGGTTTCCGTAACCCGGTTGTATGGATATGATCCGATTATATTAAATAGTTTATCTCATAACATGTACACAATTGTACACAATATACAATTCGGGGAGAAAATATTACTGTTACAAGGAAATTCAACTTTGCGAATGCGCAGCGGCTACTATCTGTCCTATATCGATGAATTTCATAGGGGACCATCTGCACCCCAACCCTGAAAATTTGAACAAATTCGGACAATAACTTCGTTTAGTTTTGCCTGTTACAAGGATTTCATGACAGACACGGAACCAAAATTGTTCATGAAGATCTAAAACGTAAATCGCGAGTGGAAATTTTGATTTTAGAGAACTTTTTTGTAACCTTGAAAAGTGAAAACAAAGTTTCCGCAACCTTGGTAGACTCGGAAGCAAAATACTCATCGAACTCAAAATAAGTATATTGTTTATTACGGTTTTGAGACGCCAAAAGATTAGTTTCAGCCATTTTTATACGATAATTGTAATAATTGTAATAATAATTGTTTATACAACAATTATTGTTGAATTTTGAAGTTGTACCCCAGTCAGAAATTACACGATGATTCTTAATATTCCGTACACCTCATCCATAGCTCATCTGACCGTCATCTCATCAACTCTGACCGTCATCTGATCAATTCTGTCCGTCATCTGATCAATTCTGACTGACATCTGATCAATTCTCACCGTCACCTGATCAATTCTGACGGTCATATGATCAACTCCCACCGTGATCTGATCAATTCTGACCGTCATATGATCAATTCTGTCCGTTATCTGATCAATTCTGACGGTCATATGATCAACTCCGACCGTCATCTGATCAATTCTGACCGTCATATGATCAATTCTGTCCGTTATCTGATCAATTCTGACGGGCATATGATCAACTCCGACCGTGATCTGATCAATTCTGACCTTCACCTGATCAATGCTGACCGTCACCTGATCAACTATGACCGTCATCTGATCAATTCTGTCCGTTATCTGATCAATTCTGACGGTCATATGATCAACTCCGACCGTGATCTGATCAATCCTGACCGTCATCTGATCAATTCTGACCGCCATCTGATCAATTGTGATTTTCATCTGATTAATTCTGACCTTCTTTTGATCAACTCTGACCGTTTCCGATCAACTCTGACCGTTTCTGATCAATTCTGACGGTCATATGATCAACTCCGACCGTGATCTGATCAATCCTGACCGTCAGATGATCAATTCTGACCGCCATCTGATCAATTGTGATTTTCATCTGATTAATTCTGACCTTCTTTTGATCAACTCTGACCGTTTCCGATCAACTCTGACCGTTTCTGATCAATTCTGACGGTCATATGATCAACTCCGACCGTGATCTGATCAATTCTGACCTTCACCTGATCAATGCTGACCCTCATCTGATCAATTCTGACCGCCATCTGATCAATGAGGAATTTCACCGATTTCTGTTTGCATTTTCCTGAATAGTTAATGGTGTGGGATTGATGAAAATCGGGTTGATTTCGGAAAATAAGTCTCCTGTTATTTTTGGGAGACAATCAAAATTTTTAATTTCAAAACTAACCGGGAAAACAGACGTGAAGCGGGAATGCTCGCTGATTGGGCTGTTCGGATCGCCGTCTCCTCCCAGTGTTGCCGATTGGGACGACGAAATCGTGTTTTCTAAGAGAAAAGTTATCAAACAAAAACAGAGGAAACCTAATTTTCCCCATCTCGCTTTTTCTATTTTTTTCTTCAGTTTTTCGATTTCGAACTTTACTGTTTCATGAAATTTTGCATCTGGGGACTATGGATTTCTCGATCTCAGCGCTTCAAGCGGCCATAAGTGAACTATTCCAGCATGACGTCATTTTCCCAGTTTTTTTAAACATTCGTATTTTCTACACTGTTTTGTTTATTCGTAAATTAGGAAGTTCGGGCTGAAAGTTTGCCTTAGGGGGTTTTTAGAGGTGCTGAATCCGATTTTGGGGTCAAAAATAGGAAATTCCGACATGGTGAAATTCCTCATTGTGATTTTCATCCGATCAATTCTGACCTTCTTTTGATCAACTCTGACCGTTTTCGATCAACTGTGACCGTTACTGGTCAATTCTGACCGTCATCTGATAAATTCTGACCGTCATCTGATCAACTCTGATAGTCTATGATCAATTGTTATTTTCATCCGATCAATTGTTATTTTCATCCGATCAATTCTGACCGTCATCTGATCATTTCTGACCGTCATATGATCAACTATGACCGTCATCTGTTCAATTCTGTCCGTTATCTGATCAATTCTGACGGTCATATGATCAACTCCGACCGTGATCTGATCAATTTTGACCGTTTTTTGATCAACTCTGACCGTTTCCGATCAACTCTGATACCTCAACTTATCTATTATGGCCGTCATCTGATTAAGTAAGAAGAAAACTGAAAAAAATGCTAAGGATAATCCAAATCACGTGAAATCTGAACAGATAATCCCCCATATTTCCATCAGGGAGAATAACTAGTTCAGAGAGGAAAGTGGTCTAAAGTACTGTGTTGGGTAAGTTTCTTCTCTGTGATCCTCAAGGAACCAAGTGAGATAACTGGTATGAAACTGGCCAAAGCAATGTTTTCAGAATAGATATTAGATCAGTTTCACATCTGCATATCTGCTTAGCTACTATTTTTGGTTAAGTTTTCTCTCTTAGTTCTACATAGTAGTCTAACCCTGAGATCCAAATCTAAGTTGAGCCTCCACCGAAATATTTTCAACGAAGAAAAGTTTCAGGGCGGACATCTCGACAAAGAAGGTTCCTGTCTGTACACCGAAAATTCCCTCCAACACAATCGAAATATGAGCTTTCCTTTGAGCTCCGGACGATAACCTCGAGTCTATCACTAATTGACAACATCCTGGGCATCAATTTGAGAACTCAATGTAATGATTTGGTAATTGTTCCTTCAGTCCTGTCGTTTAGGTTCCCAAATGAGTCAAGATGGACTGTAAGTGAATTTGGGAGGTATTTTTAGTCGAGAATTCGATTGATCTCATCAGAACTTCGGGTGCAGGAAGAAAGCAGTCATGAATTGGTATTTTATTGCCAGATCGTATGTTGAACGTACTTCTTGCTCGTAAGGTTTTCAGGAAATGAGCGCCATCTTTCAACCTTCTCGGCTGTAAATAGTGATCAATGGTTAAGAGTAGCTATTTGTGGCTGTCTAGCTGATTATGCTCCCAACCCTCACTTTTTCATCCAAACGTTTTATTCAAAGGTATTTGAGCACGAAAGTACATCTTGTACCTCCAGTTTGACATCCTCATTGCTTCCTTCACTGCATCTTCTTTTATCATCTTCCCTGGCCCACTTCATGTCCACCAGAGGCAGCCTACGGCACCCAGTAAAAACAAATGAACCCAGAAGTTTACGAATATTAGCAGTATGTATGAAGAAGGCAACATCCATTTTCTGAGAAGCAAATCTCATTGATTCACTTACGATCAACCCAACTAAATTATCTTTGAAAAACGAAGAAAACAATTCATAAGGAGGCAATCCAATGAGGGGTGAAAAATAAGGGCTGATATTTTCAAAGCTCAAAAACTTTCGATATAAAGGTATTGTTTTTGGTTTATTATTTTCAATAATAAGCCTTTGGAATCGAGCAAGAAAAAAAAAATTTTAACCCCCCCTCAAAATTTGATGTTTTACGTTTCAAGGTACGTAGAATACGAAAATCGAATAAAAAAATTTCCGTCCGTCCGCCGTACGCCGTACGCCGTACGCCGTACGCCGTACGCGGCACTTTTCTTAGTTACCATGGACCGATTTCGATGAAATTTGGTATATGGGCTCCATTTGGGGTCTAGTTGTGCCGCGAAGCTTTTGGTTGATGTAGGTCACTTCTAAGGGGTGGAAATTAAGGGTTGAAATTTTCAAGAGTGCCCTAGCTCGAAAACTCTCGAAATAAAGGTATCGTTTTTTCACTAATTTTAATTAGTACTGAATTTTTAAAAATTTTTGAGACCACCCGGAGCTTTGTAGGGCAAACCGTTCGGTCCCTACGAGTACTTGAAGGTTTTCCTTCGATAAAACAGAATCATGAGTGTGAATCGCAAAAGAGGTCTAATCTCCGTTGAAATTTTTTCTGACTAAAATGCGATTGCTGTTCATTTCTTCGATTTGTATAGTTTTGCCTTCTGCGTAACCAGTAATCAAATTTCCATAATCAAAAGTCAATGGAGAATACTGAAGGCGCCTGAGTGGTCACTGATCAGCTGAGTGAGCTCCAAGGCCATTTCCTCTCCTGTTGAACGCAGGAACCTGAAATTTGAGAGGGCTGGTCAATTGAGAATGCTGAAGGCGCCTGAATGGTCACTGATCAGCTGAGTGAGCTCCAAGGTCATTTCCTCTCCTGTTGAACGCAGGAACCTGAAATTTGAGAGGGCGGGTCAAAGGAGAATGCTGAAGGCGCCTGAGTGGTCACTGATCAGCTGAGTGAGCTCCAAGGCCATTTTCTCTCCTGTTGAACGCAGGAACCTGAAATTTGAGAGGGCGGGTCAATAGAGAATGCTGAAGGCGCCTGAGTGGTCACTGATCAGCTGAGTGAGCTCCAAGGCCATTTCCTCTCCTGTTGAACGCAGGAACCTGAAATTTGAGAGGGAAGGTCAAGGGAGAATGCTGAAGGCGCCTGAGTGGTCACTGATCAGCTGAGTGAGCTCCTAGGCCATTTCCTCTCCTGTTGAACGCAGAAACCTGAAATTTGAGAGGCAGGGTCAAAGGAGAATGCTGAAGGCGCCTGAGTGGTCACTGATCAGCTGAGTGAGCTCCAAGGCCATTTCCTCTCCTGTTGAACGCAGGAACCTGAAATTTGAGAGGGCGGGTCAATGGAGAATGCTGAAGGCGCATGAGTGGTCACTGATCAGCTGAGTGAGCTCCAAGGCCATTTTCTCTCCTGTTGAACGCAGGAAGCTGAAATTTTAGAGGGAAGGTCAAGGGAGAAGGTGGTGGTAGGTGCTATTGATGGAGAACCAGTGATCTATACAGAAGGGTGATCTGTACAGAAAATAATAAACCTTTGAGCAATGATTTGCAGCGTTTTTTATTCAATTTGAAATAGTATTGCACTTTTAGAATCGAATGAGAACACCCAGAGCTCTGTAGGAACTTTAGGGTTAGTCTTGCGATAAATCAGAAACACGATCGTGAATAGCAGAAGAGGTTTAATCTCCGTTAAAAAGTTAGCTGACCAAAATGCGATCGTTGGTAGGTCTACACCGGGCCATTTATTTCCAGAGAGCGAGAGCGGAAAGCGCATGAGAGCTCCTAGAGCAGTTGCGAGAGCACTCCTAGAGCAGTTGCGAGAGCACTCCTAGAGTAGTTGCGAGAGCACTCCTAGAGCAGTTGCGAGAGCACTCCTAGAGCAGTTGCGAGAGCACTCCTAGAGCAGTTGCGAGAGCACTCCTAGAGCAGTTGCGAGAGCACTCCTAGAGCAGTTGCGAGAGCACTCCTAGAGCAGTTGCGAGAGCACTCCTAGAGCAGTTGCGAGAGCACTCCTAGAGCAGTTGCGAGAGCACTCCTAGAGCAGTTGCGAGAGCACTCCTAGAGCAGTTGCGAGAGCACTCCTAGAGCAGTTGCGAGAGCACTCCTAGACTGCTCTAGTGCTCTCGCGTTCCCTCTCCTATCTCGACGTGGGGACTTGCGCTCAACCAATCTCGGAAACCAGTCTCAAGTAAATTCCATCTAGGGGAAACAAGTTGCTAGAGCGAAATGGCGAATTCCGGCCGTCAGTGGACCAGAAAAGAAACAAAGAGCTTCATCAGCCGCCTGGAAGCTTTGCCGGAATTATGGGATGCTTCGTGCACATAGCTTCCTCAGTTCCCTTATAATCTTTTCCATACTGTTTATTGCTGCGATTTGGAATAATGTAAAATTTAGAATATCATCTGCCAAGATAGTGGTCTGTGTCATATTATTATACTACCGATGTAGCACATAGCTTCCTGTGAATCCACAATCTTTTCCATATTGTTTGGAGCTGTAATTTGGATTAATGTTATAAACAACTGCCGAGAGGTTGGGAAGTAAGGTAGGTATTCACTACTCAAGTCATGTTCTACAAAGTGGGTGTAGCACATAGCTTTTTCTAACATGGATGTGTCTTAGTTCTGGGGGTCATTCCAAAATTTTCGACACACAAAACAATGCAACGTTTTTTTTCCGATGCTGTTGAACGCAGGAAGCTGAAATTTGAGAGGCAGGGTCAATCGATACATACTTCTATACGTCATCAAAGTTGATGATCACTGATCAGCTGAGTGAGCTCCAAGGCCATTTTCTCTCCTGTTGAACGCAGGAACCTGAAATTTGAGAGGGCGGGTCAATGGAGAATGCTGGAGACGCCTGAGTGGTCACTGATCAGCTGAGTGAGCTCCAAGGCCATTTTCTCTCCTGTTGAACGCAGAGGAACCTGAAATTTGAGAGGGCGGGTCAATGGAGAATGCTGAAGGCGCCTGAGTGGTCACTGATCAGCTGAGTGAGCTCCAAGGCCATTTTCTCTCCTGTTGAACGCAGGAACCTGAAATTTGAGAGAGCGGGTCAATGGAGAATGCTGGAGGCGCCTGAGTGGTCACTGATCAGCTGAGTGAGCTTCAAGGCCATTTTCTCTCCTGTTGAACGCAGGAACCTGAAATTTGAGAGGGCGGGTCAATGGAGAATGCTGGAGGCGCCTGAGTGGTCACTGATCAGCTGAGTGAGCTCCAAGGCCATTTTCTCTCCTGTTGAACGCAGGAACCTGAAATTTGAGAGGGCGGGTCAATGGAGAATGCTGGAGGCGCCTGAGTGGTCACTGATCAGCTGAGTGAGCTTCAAGGCCATTTTCTCTCCTGTTGAACGCAGGAACCGATCAGCTGAGTGAGCTTCAAGGCCATTTTCTCTCCTGTTGAACGCAGGAACCTGAAATTTGAGAGGGCGGGTCAATGGAGAATGCTGGAGGCGCCTGAGTGGTCACTGATCAGCTGAGTGAGCTCCAAGGCCATTTTCTCTCCTGTTGAACGCAGGAACCTGAAATTTGAGAGGGCGGGTCAATGAACGCGCCTGAGTGGTCACTGATCAGCTGAGTGAGCTCATCATTCAAATTGTCATTATAAGACATGTCCATGTACAGATGTATCTGCATGCAGTGTAGATACTCGTTTTCAACGATTTTCCCTGAAAATTTTCATTTGGTTGCTAAGGTTTTACTTCCGAATGTTTTTCACGTACCTCATCACCAAAAGCCGTGCAAAGATCTGCCGAGAGGTTGGGAAGTAAGGTAGGTATTTACTACTCAAGTCATGTTCTACAAAGTGGGTGTAGCACATAGCTTTTTCTAACATGGATGTGTCTTAGTTCTGGGGGTCATTCCAAAATTTTCGACACACAAAACAATGCAACGTTTTTTTTCCGATGCTGTTGAACGCAGGAAGCTGAAATTTGAGAGGCAGGGTCAATCGATACATACTTCTATACGTCATCAAAGTTGATGATCACTGATCAGCTGAGTGAGCTCCAAGGCCATTTTCTCTCCTGTTGAACGCAGGAACCTGAAATTTGAGAGGGCGGGTCAATGGAGAATGCTGGAGACGCCTGAGTGGTCACTGATCAGCTGAGTGAGCTCCAAGGCCATTTTCTCTCCTGTTGAACGCAGAGGAACCTGAAATTTGAGAGGGCGGGTCAATGGAGAATGCTGAAGGCGCCTGAGTGGTCACTGATCAGCTGAGTGAGCTCCAAGGCCATTTTCTCTCCTGTTGAACGCAGGAACCTGAAATTTGAGAGAGCGGGTCAATGGAGAATGCTGGAGGCGCCTGAGTGGTCACTGATCAGCTGAGTGAGCTTCAAGGCCATTTTCTCTCCTGTTGAACGCAGGAACCTGAAATTTGAGAGGGCGGGTCAATGGAGAATGCTGGAGGCGCCTGAGTGGTCACTGATCAGCTGAGTGAGCTCCAAGGCCATTTTCTCTCCTGTTGAACGCAGGAACCTGAAATTTGAGAGGGCGGGTCAATGGAGAATGCTGGAGGCGCCTGAGTGGTCACTGATCAGCTGAGTGAGCTTCAAGGCCATTTTCTCTCCTGTTGAACGCAGGAACCGATCAGCTGAGTGAGCTTCAAGGCCATTTTCTCTCCTGTTGAACGCAGGAACCTGAAATTTGAGAGGGCGGGTCAATGGAGAATGCTGGAGGCGCCTGAGTGGTCACTGATCAGCTGAGTGAGCTCCAAGGCCATTTTCTCTCCTGTTGAACGCAGGAACCTGAAATTTGAGAGGGCGGGTCAATGAACGCGCCTGAGTGGTCACTGATCAGCTGAGTGAGCTCATCATTCAAATTGTCATTATAAGACATGTCCATGTACAGATGTATCTGCATGCAGTGTAGATACTCGTTTTCAACGATTTTCCCTGAAAATTTTCATTTGGTTGCTAAGGTTTTACTTCCGAATGTTTTTCACGTACCTCATCACCAAAAGCCGTGCAAAGATCTCACCTTTACAATAGTTAATTTTTTAAAATATTCAACAATAATTGAATTTAGGGGAAAACGCTGCAAACTACTTCAAAAAGGTTTATTCTGCATAGATCACTCGTCTGCGAAGAACACGGCTTTGCCATTGCCACTACCTACCAACCATTGTTACTACCTACCTACGAATTTGTGCCCGACATTCGTACGAAGTTCATGTACTCGCACATCTTTGGATCACTTGCCGTCAGCTCAGGAAGTAATGTCGCGTACACACCGAATTTTTTTCGCTGTAGAATCCATTCTATCACCCAAATACGTTGTTTATTCCCTCTTTCGCGTTTCCCCTTGATAACTACCTATTTTTTCGAGTCAAGTGTGTTGCGTTTATTTCTTCAAAATGAACTTGATTGTTAAGCGAAAATATGTTTGGTAGGTAGTGGCAATGGCAAATCTGTGTTCTTTGCAGGCGAGTGATCTATATAGAAAAGTAATAAACCTTTGTGTAATAATTTGCAGCGATTTTACCATTTGGGTACATCCCGGTACAAGCACGGTGAGTCCGAGAACGTCCAACGAGAAAATTAGCGTATTTTCGGAGATACGTTCAACCGTCTTTTAGCCATTTTCGATCGATAATAATAACTCTCACTTTACAAGATATTATTAGAGGAAATTAAGATATAATTTGAGGAAATTTCAAACTGATTCCAAATATGCCGTAATGTGTTCAAAATAGTAACTCCCACCTAAAACCAAGTTTTTAGATCATACTTTTTGATATTCGGGCTACTTTGTTGTACAATTTTGAACAATGGAAGTTTTTCTTTTTATTTTTTGTAGGAGGATTTTACATTGAATCAAAATAAAACATGGATGAATAGGTATAAGAGAGCCATTCTCACTACGAACTTCGAAAAACACATTTTGAACCTTTGTGTAATAATTCGCAGCGTTTTTCGATATCTGGTAGGCCGTTAAACATTTGAATTTATTCTCTACGTTTCACTGTTTTGAGCAACTTCACTTAAAGAGCTATTTTTCCCCTCTGAAGTTTGGTTGCGACAACCTTTCGCCGGAATCACCTTCTCTTCATAACTCTCGCCATTATTGCGCTGGGGTTTCTTCTCTTTCTCAGAATAAAGAACAGTAATAACCCCATTTTGATAATTTCTGGGAACAAAGTTCCCCGACAGTGAAGAACTAGTAGGAACCTGGAGAAACGCCGAGGAAAAGTCATGAACATAATGGTAATGGGTGGAAAACGACAGTACGAAGACTCCACTGTTAGCGTGGAAATCATAGAATCCCAATGAATAAACGAGCGCAGCGCACAACGCCTTCGTTTTACTGAATGCAATTTTTTGAAATTTCCTAAATCCGAACCAGTTTTTGAGACAATTTTAAACCGACTCCTGCAATCTAGTTTTTTGTACTGGTAAACATTAATTTAATAATCAACTTAAGTCTCATTTTAGGGAAAACAAAACTAGCCAGATTGTCAATGATTGATTGGGATGAGGGTGAAACGTATTCTCTTCTTTTCTGCCGTGCTTTCGGTCAATACATTTCCTTCTCAAGTCTTTCTTTCCGTTAGTACATTCCCTAAGGTTTCATGATTTAAATAATATGTTGTAGTTTGCTTGACTTTAAAAAAATAGTTTTTGATCGTTGATTTTGCTTCCGAGTCTACCAAGTTAGCGGAAGCTTTGTTTTCACTTGTCAAGGTTGAAAAAAAAAGTTCTCCAGAATCGAAATTTCCACTCGCCTTTTACGTTTCAGTCCTTTCTGAAAAATTTTGGTCCTGTGTCTGTCATGAAATCCTTGCCATAGCCATAACTCGTACATTTTTCATCCGATTTCGATGAAATGTTCAGGGATTGTGCAGGTTGGCGTGAAGATGGTCCTCTATGAAAATCATCACCCCCGGTCTGATAGTAGCCGCTGCGCATGCGCAAACGTGAATTCCTTGTAACAGCCATAACTTCCACATTTTTTATCCGATTTTGATGAGATTTCTCAGGATTGTTCAGATTAGCGTGTTGATGGTCCCCTATAAGGGTAGTGGAAGGTACTTAGAGATTGATGTTTTGAGATCAACTACTTTGCATCGGATGATCAATACAATCGTGTTATGGATACGAGGAAGCTATGTGCCACGTTTTTAATAATATACCCCATCACTTCTTAAGGGGGGTCTCGGTCGGTCGCCGTTCGTTCCTCATTCCGGCTTAGTATTTCTCTCAATTACCGGTGCTCAAATATTAAACATTGTACTTAAATTTGGAATTTTTAAGGATTTTTGAAATTCATTTGTGCATCTACCTAGGGAATTGAAAAACTAAAAGATTGCTGCTGGAATCATCGAAATCGAACTATAATTGCCGGCAAAATATGGGAAACTCCGTTTTTTTCAGTTTCCCACATTTCGCCGGCAATTATTGTTCGATTTTGATGATCAATAATTTCAAGACTGGCTGAGGTTGGTGAACCTTTTTTGAAACATGCTCAGGGATTCAATTTCGAAAAAAAAGGGGTCCAAATGTTGTTATTTTTCTGTATGGAACAGCAAATTTTGATAAATGGTTGCATTTTAATTGTCCTTGCTCTTCATTAAAAATAATTCAAAACAAATAGGAGTTATGATTCAATTTTTTTTTTTCAACTGACCTGGGGAAAGTTGAAAAGAGAGGGTTATCCTGTACACGTAAAAGTAGTATTGCATTAATGCTTATTCGTTTTTTTCTTTTTAGAATGGGTTTGTGGCAACAAAACCATCATGAATAATTCATATTTCCATCTTGGATTTTGAAGAGTTTGGAAATCAAAACTTCAGAATCCCTCGACGTCCTGCGTCCCACGTTTTCACTCCAACAAGAGAAAGGAAGGTTCAAAAACCTCTGAAATTGAATTAACGAACCTCTTGATAACACCGATAAACTATGCATCAGATCTACCGATAAAATTCCCATTTTTTTCCATCCCGTTGTGTTTTAATGAGACTTCCTCTCTGGATCGCTCCCGATTTTCCAGCAATAAACACGATCTGAACAAGATTGATTCCAGTGATAAAAATAATGATGATGATTATAAAATGCACATGTATAAAAGATCTTACTGCGAGATTTCGGTTATTTGGTTCGATCATTTTCAATTCAAGTTCATCGCAACTTCCCGTAATAAATACGAGAGACAACTTAAACTTAAACTCCCAAAACTTGAGCTTATTGGAGATTGAAGAAAAATTAAATGACTCGAATGCGCACTGAATCGTTTGTTTTTCATTACGTTACACAATTTTATTTGTTATTATTATTATTATTTTATAGTTGTGACCTAAAGTCACTAGGCGTAGAAATGTCTCTTTATTTGTACAGTGTGTCACTAAGATGTCACGAACGCGAGGATTTCAACTTGTAGTCATTATTCTATAGTTATATATTAGCTACTAAAAACAAACCATAAAACGCCGCAAATTATTACACAATGGTTTATCATTTAAATATAGATCACTCGTCTGCTAAGAACACGGCTTTGCCATTGTCACCATTTACCAACCCTAGATACTACCTACCTACCAGATTCCTACTTCACAATCACGTTTATTTGGAAGAAATAAACGGTTCACACTCAGTTCGATGAAACAGGGAGTTGAGGTTGCTCTAATTATTACGAAATTCGATTACTGGTTGCTAAGGACTCAAAACAGAGTACAACTCGAAGAAACGAATAGCGATCGCATTTTGGTCAGCTAAAATTTGAACGGAGATTAGGCCTCTTTTCCGATTCATTATCGAAAGTCCGACCGTTATGTTCTTGTAGGGAGCGAACGGTTTGTCCTACAGAACTCCGTGAGGTCTCATTTTTTCGGCAGGCAGGTGAGAAAATCTTTAAGATCCATAGGTGGAGTTGGATCTCGTAAGATACCTAGAAGGATCCGCATCTTCCGGTTATGTGGGATTCAAACCCACTAAAAAAAACCTCCTTTTCTCCCACGTTGGAGCTCAGCTCGGAACCGTTTAACACATTACTTCGGGCTGAGTCCTGGGGCGTTTAATCAGTTCTGGGTGAGGGGCGGACCAGATGCTCCCTCCTCTCTTTCTCGTTCTAAGAGTTCCTTCCTTGTCAGGATGCTTTCTGTGCACTATGCCACAGCAGTCCAGCTCCTTTCACCTTCCAGCATCCTGCTTACAACAGCCTCTGGTGTTGAACACTGGGGAGCTAACTCCAGGTCTGCCATCAGCTGGTCTCTTTCAGGCGCCCATTTGGTGCATTTGAAGAAGGTGTGGAGCACATCATCGTTATCTGTTGTTGCTATGCAGGCCCTGTTCCCTTCATCCCTTCTCTCAAAGATAATTTTCCTCTCTGAAGCCAACAGCTGAATGGGTATGACACTCGTGAGGACAAAGATAGCAGGTTCTGATACTGTTCGGTAAGCACAGGCGATTCTTAGGGCTCCTCTACGCTGCATAGCTATTAATATCTCTCGGAGATATGCCACACTCAATGCGTCTTCCCATACCTCCGCTCCATACAAGAGAATTGTCTGCACCACTGTCATCATCCGTGAGGTCTCTAAAATTTCTAAAAATTCAATACCATTTAAAATTGGTGAAAAAACGATACCTTTATTTCGAGAGTTATCGAGCCAGGGAACTATTGCAAATTTCGACCCTTAATTTTCACCCCTTAGAAGTGACTGACAGCAACCAAAATCCCATCCCAAATGGAGCTATCGGCGGACGGACGGAAAAGTTTGTATTCGATTTTCGGATTCTTCTTGAAACGTAAACCATCAAATTTTGAGTGGAGGGGGGTTAAAAAAAAGTTTTCTTGGTCGATTCCAGTGGTTCATTATTGAAAATTATAAACCAAAATAAATCATTCGTTCAACGAGATACAAATCAAGTGACATTTCTTTCACAAAAACCCTACTTTTCAAAAGTTACCAATTTTTGAATAACTCTATTTCCGTAACTATTAGGCCTACAAAGCTCGAATTGGTCTTAATTTATAGCAAATGTAACGTACTTAAAAAGTGACTGGGCACAAATTATTTAAATGGTCATAGTTTAGGCGTTGCAGTAAATGAACTGAAAAAGTGCATACAATTCGATGTTGCAACTTTAGAAATAAAATATCCTTAGGAGTCCTAAATTTGTTTTTTAATCTCTCCTCAAAGGCGGAAGGGCTTTTCATTTTAAATTTGATTAAAAACGTTGATACTGCGCGTTTGGAATGTTCGCGTGTCATTTGACTTTGCTATTACCAAGCAAAGTGCGATCACGAAGATCTCTGGAATATAAAGTTATTTATTTATTTATATTTATTTATTTATAATAATACGGGCAAGACCAATTAAATTATAAAAAACGAGATACAAAGCTACTGTTAGAGGGAAATGAATGAATAAAGAAATATATACTATTGGCAGATGAATGAAATTAAAAATAAAACAGGAGATGGTAATATGAGTGGTTCAAGTTATGACGGAGTACTATGGAAAAAGTCAAAATCGGGATGAAGATGAAGAAGAAGATTTGCTGAACGGCGGATACGGTTTAAGGGGGAAATTAGTAAATGATTTAATGCTGAAAATTGAACGTGGAACAAGGTGAGATGGCGACTGGTGAGACGAGGAGTGGTAAACTGGAACCTGGCGAGAAGAGACGGGCAATTGATTTTGTTATTGAGCAATTTATGCAGGAACACCAAATCAGCAAGGATTCTTCTTTTATGTAGTGTTCACATTTTACAGGTCTCCAACATGTTGGGATAGTTGAATTCGTCGGACGGAATTCCCAGTTTCAAACCCTCGTATCTCAGAAATTTATTCTGTACCCTTTCGAGAGCATACCGGTGGATTGAATAAAAAGGGGTTGTTATATAAAGGGTTATTATTCCACACATAACCCCACCCCCCCTTCCTACTGTTGTATTTCTGTGTTTTGATGTACTTATCACAGAAAAACCAGGAGCTTGGAAATAACTGTTATTTTTCTAGTCAAGTCGAACTCATCAAAATGTTCATGTTATTGTTGACGAAAGGAGATCCGTCGTAACCATCAAAATGTTTATATTATTGTTGACGATAGGAGACCCCTCGTAACCCACAAGTGAGGGTTAGTATCGTGAGCTTTCGATGTGAGGACTTCATCTGGCTGTCGAGAGTGCTCTCTGAAAGAAGGATAAAGATGAAGGACCTTTATTGCCTTGTACCTTTATTATGGTACTAAATAGATGCCAAGTGTTGGTTGGGAAATTTTAACAAATTTTTATTTCAAAATCAAAATGAGAGCAAAATGTGAGCATAAGAAATTCGACCACTGGACCACATTATCCATCTTGACTTGACAAATAACCGTCATTTCCAGGGATATCCTGGAATCAGAGGATGTTTTGAAAGGAATTTCTGCATTCTTCGTCTTCTAAGGAAAAATTTAAATAATGGTATGTGACTATATAATTTTGTATTTTTTGAGATGAGGCGTTTTGACTTGACTTCTCAACTCTTGGAGAAACCAACTTTTAGTAGGCATCACTTGTGGACTTATGGAATTTTGATTGAAAAACATATGATCGACTCGACGATCCTTGGTGCCACGTAGGTATGCTGTGGCTTTTTCCTGGTCCTAAGCTCTGATCTTCCGAATAGCAAGCCGATTGAATGTGGTTTCGATTACTTCTAATACGTTTCATGTTATCCTCTGAATCTATTTTCGGGGTTTTAAGTTCCGAAAATTGCCAATAAAATCGTCAATATTTCCTTTAGAAAAAGAAAGAGAATTAGAGAGACTAGAAAGACATAGGAGTTTTTAAGTCCCTCCAGGGTCCCAATGTCAGATTTACTTCCAATATTTTGTACGTTCACTTTGCTTATGAACACCAGCAACCCACATTCTAAGCCACCCTCTCTCCACCAATAATAAACGCAAAAAAAACCCTAGTCAAATCATGGTTTGAGTTTTGAAGATAAGAGAGTTGTCAGTATTCTGGCAGAATTGAATAATTACCTCAATTTGTTACCTTTTTTATTTATTTTCGTTTCCAAAAAAGTAATATTAACGGTAAAAATCTTTAAAAAAGATAAAATTTCCAAATTCAACGTAATAGGAACTTGGATTAATGGATCGAATTTGAAGCATAGTACTTTAGAATGTAATGTTATCGGTGGGCCATCTTGTAGTGTCTACTGATACTACGATTGTAACGATGCTACATTCTCAGCACGTCCAGATCTATCAGCCTACATGAAAAATTCAAAAACGATCTTTCGAACGTGTCACACTACATTTTTTGAAGTGCGATTTGTCGGTACGAGTTTGTGCGGAGGATTCTTGGTGCCATGTTTTTGGTTTCCAACCCCCTCATCTCTTGCGTCTGTGACTCCAAACCAGGAAGCCGATAGTTGGTTTCCTTCTTACAGTCGTTGCTCCATTCAGCAGTTTCCACGTTATCCGTTACGAATCCGACCGAAAGAGAGGCGGAAAGTGACTTCGGGCGGCGAGATAAATAATTCATGTTAAAGATGATGTGTACGTGTATTTGTGTGGAGGAGGGAACGGAGATTTTTTCGACAGTGTGTGGTCCAGTCAGGGCGGGCGGGCAGATGGCACTGGGGCGCCGAATATCCCTTCCTCCATGCCCACAACCCGACCTGGCCAACCATATGGTGGAATCTTTTTTTCCCTCCTTCACTCCGTGGTCGCCGCCTGCCTGAACCAAATCTTGACCGGTGAAGAGAAAAAAATCTGGTTTCCTATTGTTCGCTAATCTTCTCCGTGATTAGGGAGTTGGGTATTGAATGTATCGTTCCACATTCTTCGTATCCGAGGCAGCTTGTTCGAGCTTCGGATTTACAAATCAACCCTTCCTCAGTATACTAAGCCCTCCAATATACAAATGCATGGTTTCGTCGAACAATTTCATTTCGTGGAAATGAAGTCACATTCGTGCAGCAAGAGTTAATGAGGGAGTTTTCAAGGAAATAATTCAACCGATTTTTATTTATTTTGGTTTATTATTTCCAATAATTAACCTTTGAAATCGAGCGATATAAGAATTTAACCCTTCCTAAATTTTCTGATTCACGATTCAAGTTACTTACAATCGGATAATCGAATAGACAAATTTCGTCCAAACTTGTTCAGTAACTTTCCCTTACTACAGACTAATTTTGGTTTATTATTTTCAATAATGAACCTTTGGAATCGATCAAGAAAATTTTTACCCCCCCCTCGAAATTTGTTGGTTTACGTTTCAAGGTACGTAGAATCCAAAAATCGAATAAAAATTTGGCCGTCCGTCCACCGGACGCGGCACTTTTCTCACTTAGCATTGACCGAATTTGATGAAATTTGGTATGTGGGCTCCATTCTAATTGTGCCCCGAAGCTTTTGGTTGATGTAGGTCACTTCTAAGGGTTGAAAAATAAGGTTAGAAATTTTGAAATGGCCCTAACTCAAAAACTTTTTTCATAAAGGTTTTGTTTTTCCATAAATTTAAGATAGTAGAGATTTTTAGAATTTTTCGAGACCACGCGGAGCCCTGTAGGACAATCCGTTCGCTCCCTACGAGAATTTAAGGGTTGGACCTACGATAAATCAAAAACACGAGTGTGAATCGCAAGAGGCCTAATCTCCGTTCAAATTTTAGCTGACCGAAATGCGATCTATGTTTTTCTTCAAGTTGGTTTGTGGTAACAATGGCAAAGCCGTGTTCTTTGCAGACGAGTGATCTATATGAATAGAAAAATAATAAACCTTTGTGTAATAATTTGCAGCGTTTTGACCTAATCTCGTTCAATTTCCAGTTCAAAAAACTCGTACAGAAATATGGGGTACATTTCTTATAAGATTAAGGTCGGAGTTTAGTCCGAAAATACCAATTTTGTCACCAATGTGTGTGCCAGACTCAAGTAGCTGAAAATCGAATGATACTTTAATCATGTGCCCATACATCTACGTTATATAACTAGAACACGAGTTATAATAAAAATTGTCATTTTGGAAACAATGAACAAAACTCAGTATTAAAATTAGATTTAAAAAAATTAAAAACCACTTCCAACGCCCATTTTCATGAAAGCTTAGAATTAGAAAGCGCGATTTTCCTCAATGTCGATATATTTATGCTTGATACGTAGCGAAGGAGATTGCCCCCCCTCCCCCCACCCCATCAGAAAAACTTTTTTTTTCGATGCTTCTATCCAATGATATTTAGGTGTTAAAAACAATATTACCGTATGGATGAAATGCTGAAAACAAAAAAGCTTGTCCCCTGAAATCCCAATCGAATAGTGGGATATTCTATAAAAATGTATCTTGGAAGTAGGATCGACGGGGATGTATTCGAAATAGGAGCAGAATAACGTAAGGAGATAATATCATATTATGACGGCGATGAGTAGGAACAGGCGGCAGGTCGGGCGGCTTCCAGTGGAATTCGATCAAAGCTCCATTCAATTCCTGCCGTCCTGGTAGTTCACATGCGCTAGGGCTTGCAAAGGACCGATGAAGTTTGACTGATGGCTTTCCCCATCCACTTACCCAGGTTGACAAAACTGATACGTTTCGGAATTATGGACACAATTACACCAAATCGCATTCATTTCGGCAAACAGTGAAATTTTCGTCGATAATCATGCTAAAAATCGTCAAATCATTCCATCATTCTGATTACAATGATCCGGTTGTAATAATGTCATATCGTCTCGCATACACATATTCTCTTTTTTGGTTTATTATTTTCAATAATGAACCTTGGGAATCAACCAAGAAAAAAATTGTTTAACCCCCCTCAAAATATATTGGTTTACGTTTCAAGGTACGTAGAATCCAAAAATCGAATAAAAATTTGGCAGTCCGTCCGCCGTACGCGGCATTTTCCTTAGTTCCCATGGACCGGAAGGTTTTGGTTGATGTCAGTCACAACGCCCTAGCTCAAAAATCTTCGATATACAGATATTGTTTTTCCATAAATTTAAGATAGTATTGAATTTTCAGAATTTTTAGAGACCACGCGGAGCTTTGTAGGACAAACCCTTCGCGCCCTACGCGTAAATCACAAACACTAGTGTGAATCGCAAAAGAGGCCTACAGCCGTCTTCACAAACTGCACTGAGTGGGGCTTTTTACTAAGTGAAGCTTGAAAGCTCCACTTAGAGCTGTACTTTAAAGAAAATGCTATTCACGAACCGAACTTTAGAAGAAGTGTTACTTTAGCCGCACTTTACCGAAGCTGAACTTTCGTCAAGTTACACTTTCCGGGTAAGTTTGGCTCCTACCACACTTTACTGGCCCTTAGTACAGCTTTTGACAAGAAGTGCGTCTATTTTGCTCGCTTCCACAGCCGTTTTACGAAGTTTTTCCGTTCGGATGGAAAACGACTAGGTACATGGAATATTTGCAGTATCTACGGGAAGGAGATGTGTACAAGAAGGCGGAGAGAAAGCGAAAATGGATTCGAGTGTTCAAATCATCGTTATCTCCGTTCACATTTTAGCAAACCCAAATGCGATCGATGTTTTTCTTCGAGTTGTACTCTGTTTTGAGTCCTTAGCAACCAGTAATCAAATTTCTTCATGAAGGCATCCACTACTCCCAGTTGTGAAGGGTTTATTTGTTCCAAATAAAATTGATTGTGAAGTACGTGAAGTAGGTATGTGGTAGGTACGTAGTACCCATGGTTGACAATAGCGAAGCCGTGTTCTTTGCAGACGAGTGATCTATACAGAAAAATAATAAACCGTTGTGTAATAATTTGCAGCGTTTTTTCAGCGAATTTGCATTCAGAAGGGTCCAAAATAGATCTGTATGTGGTTATTTTTTCCCCCGTTGAGTGTGGGACCTCTTAAAAAGCTGTATTATGATTGGTGTTACACCAATCACCAATATGATTGAGGTCTACAGTAGACCTCAATCATATTTTGCTAACCCAGGAAAATTGTTTATCAAACATTTTTTGCATGAGGTTGTTTATAATTTTTGCACTTTTGTCATTGCGTGTTATTGTTGTTCCATCTTGAAGCTGATTTTTATTGGCATTTACCATCTCAAGTAATATTGTACTACAAGAGTTATTCGGAATCAACGTGGTTGACCCTACCCTATTGAGAAATACTGAAGTTTAAAATCGGGTAAAATTGTTCCTCGAAAATTCGTTCATTCATACGTCCCAGTCAATCGAAAATGTATACGACCTTCAAGAAACATCGAGTTTCAAGAATGAACGAATTATTCATTTCCCTTTTTTTGATCCACCAAATACTCCCAAACGCCGGTATGAAGGTGTGGTGTAATAGGTACTACCTATCAAGTGATGTGTGTCGACTGGAGACAGTCATTATCTGTTGCTACTTGATTGACTAGAGATAAAACTTTGTTTTAAAACCGCATCAGACCTCTCCAACCTCCGAGAGTTTTTGGCCTTGACCTTCTCGGACGATCTACGTCTCCGCGCAGTTTTACGATAATAAATACCACGATAATAAATCATTCTCTCGCCGAATTCGATTTTACCGAGAAAGTAGCCTTCGTCTTTCACACACCCCTCGAGATTCATCGAATATACACGTTTTATAGTTTGTTGTCGCAAGCAATTGCGGTTTATGTCGACGGCGAGGGAAAATTGTATGATATGGGTCGTATAACAGGAACTGAAGCGTGGACTTTAGACCAACGTTTAGCCAGCTTTCAGTTAAGCTGGATTTCGGTATTTCATTGGATAACATCACGTTCCAATTGACTGTGAAAAGTAGTGAAAATACACAAATCTTCCCTTTAAGTTGCTGAGGAAAGCCCAGTTCACGATGGAGGAAGTTCTGTTGGAGACATAGTAGCTCGCTTTCAGCATTTTAACGGCATTTCAGTAGCAACTGGCTGCGCTAAAGTGGTGAAATAAAATTCAAATCTTCCCTAGTTAGGAAATCGCTTACTCGGTTAACGTTGCTAAGGAAAGCCTCGCTCATGACGAAGCAAACGTGGTTTGGCTAGAACCATCGTATGGCAAGGAGGAGTTCGAGAAATGTAAAAATTTGTTCAGACAGCGTCCAGTTCAGCTGGATTACAGATGTACAAACATCGCGTTCCAGTTAGCTGTGAAAAGTGGTGAATTATACTACACTTTCCCCAATTTACTAAACTCAGTTGCTGGAGAAGTTGAAACTCAGTTGCTGGTTCACGATGAAGTAAGTTCAGATGTGTAGCATAACAGGATTTCAACGTTTCAGTTCGATAAATAACAAGTCCGTGAAAGGTAGTGAAATTATTCAAACCTTCCCCGAAATTCTTCTTCCAAAAGAAAAGCCTCGTTCATGATGTAGCAAGTACGGTTTGTCACTTTGGAGGAATGAAATATTTAAAAGCGCGGACCAAAATGGGACAAGATATAGCTCGGATGGACCTATTCGTGTTTACGGCGTACAGTTCAGTAGGATTTAAACATTTCAGTAGTTCCTTTCTCGGAACTTGCTGATCAAAAGCTGCCACCCACATCGTAATCGGTTCAGCGTTTTGACTTGGAAAATGCTGCAAATTATTACACAAAGGTTTATTATTTTTCTATATAGATCACTCGTCTGCAAAGAACATGGATTGGCCATTGTTACCACCAACCAACTTGAAGAAGAACATCGATCGCATTTCGGTCAGCTGAAATTTGAACGGAGATTCGGATTAGGACTCTTTTGCGATTCACACTCGTGTTTCTGATTTATCATATGTCCAACCCCTTAAATTCTCGTAGGGGACGAACGGTTTGTCCTACAGGGCTCCGCGTGGTTTCTAAAAATTCTATACTATCTTAAATTGAAGGAAAAACAATACCTTTATATCAAAATTGTTTGACTTAGGGCGTTTTCAAAATTTCAAATCTTATTTTTCAACCCTTAGAAGTGACCTAGATCTACCAAAATCTTCGGGCACAACTAGACCCCAAATGGACCCTACATACCAAATTTCTTCAAAATCGGTCAACGCTAAGTGGGGAAAGTGCCGCGTACGATGGACGGCCAAATTTTTATTCGATTTTTGGATTCTGCGTACCCTGAAACGTAAACCAACAAATTTGGGGGGGGGTTAAACAATTTTTTTCCTTGGTCATTCCAAAGGTTCCTTATTAAAATAATAAAACCAAAAACGAACCTACAGACAAACATTTTTTTCTACGCCGATTAAGGTTGCATTTCAGCCATTAAACTTCGAGCAGCCCACTCGAAACAGAACTACAAACGGCCCTTATTTCACGTTGATTTGATTTTTTTCTGCATTTGTGGCATTCTATATAATACAGAGACACTATATTATAGAGTTTTGCACAAAAGGCGGGGCTCCTGCAAGAATTTTACCCAGTATTCCCATTTAGTTCCCATTTATATCGGAGGGGAATCAACTGAATACAACAAACGAATCTCCTGGCTCTTCAGAACCCGTAAAGGGCGAACACGTGACTTACTGCCCTTTTGAGTCCGCGGAAAAACCGCCGGGGCTCGGCTCGTCCCGAGCGTCATCGCATACCTTCCGCATACCTCTCAAAACAACGGTGGACACGTGGGGGCACTCGCGAGCTCATACGCGCACGTGTCACGCACGTGGGAATCCAACGTACATGTCGTTTATAACTAACTTTAAGCGAGCCGGGGTGAAAGTTGATTTCAAAAAAATTTCACGATAAATCACGCCTGTGTTATCAAAGATTATAAAACTGAGTTGCCTCAACTAAATGGAATAAAATTATTTTTTCTTAAATTTCGTGAATTCGAAAATTCACATAAATGTTACGTGTCTATTGAGGATATTATTGTACGTATATACGGGCTGGTGTATTTCTCAAGTTTTGTCCGTTAGTTATGAAAATGTGGGACGACTTCTTTTGTATTATGGTGTTTACATTAACCAATCCATATTATCTAGTCACACATCATACTACTGCTATACTAGGTACTACTAGGTACTACTACTATACCTCGACATCTTAAATTTCAAAAAATTACCTACTTTTGGATACATCGTACATTATAAAGTATTTACTTAAATCAGTGGGAATCAGAAGCTTGATTTCATTCAGATTGCCTAGCCAAGTTTCCTGTCATCCACTTGAAGCAATGTTTTAACCCTAGGACCTCACACAGCTGTACCCCACTGTTCCTATTTTTGGGTGCACATCCGCGAAAAAAATTTCCCGCCCGAATGGGACCCACGTAAATTATGTGATTCAGTCACGGGATAGTGCGATTTGTGTTCAATAACGAAAGTGTGATTGATCAAGTTTATTTCGGGAGAGACCCGTACATTAGTAGGTACTGGGTTCGGGTATTAAGTCATTCATCAACCTGCGGTCCGAGTACCTCATACTACTGTATTAGAGGGTAAAACTGAATGCACTCAGATTTTCAGAAGAAAGTGGAACTTGAACTGAATTATGATGTTCAAGACCATTGTAAATGCAAATAACGACCAGTTCGTAACTGGTAACTTATTGCCAACTATGAAGTGCTTTGAACATGCTTTTGCATTTGAACAGGCAACCCATGGATATCTTGAATCGTAATTCCATTCATGTGCGTGCACTGTAGTTAAATGTTAGTATAGGTACACACATAATTATCTGCGTCTCCATATCTTGAATGAACCGTGCAAACACACACGTTAGTCATCGGTGGGCTCAAGGTCTTCTGTACAGATACGCATGTCTCCTGGGTAGATACGCATAAGTAAAATACTAAAGAACATTATTCTCAACATTGCAGAATTGCATAGACAGCGATTCATACGAACTACCCTTCTCTTGAACAGCAATATTTGGAAATACCACAGTTTTCCCGCACACGAGCAATCGTAGCAATGTTGGGTCATAATCAGACTAGATTTAGATGCGATTTGTATTAAGTTAGCTTACATACTTTCCTACTGCCGGGGGTACAACAGCCGGTTAAACGTTACTCCGATTAAACTACTGTTTAAACGGAGAATGCAGTTTAGGGCTGGGGTACAAATTCCTAAACTACGCTTTTAGTTCCTGATAAGAGCCAAACTAAGACTTAAGTTAAACGGTCGCTGATGGCCGTTTAAGCTGAGCTTAGTGGGTAATAACGAGAAATATTGTTACCAATGTGGTGAAGTATTTTGGTTGAGGTTGAATTTTATTAAATATATTGTAGTAGCAGCTCAACTATGCTACATTATTCACTGACGATTTTAATGTAGAAGTTAGTCTGTACAAATATGCATTAAATTTAAGGAATACCTAGTTGGAAAAGGCATTCAACAATTTGAACATTAAAATAGGAAAATATTCCAGCGTTTTATTCAAGTTTCAATGAACTAAAGATAGTTATTTCAAGAGCGGAATCAAGAGAGATAAAGCCACAAAAATTATAAAAAAGGTACGTTTGTGCATTTTTCGGAAAAAATATACAGAATATCTCAAAAAATTATTGATTTGTGATAGGTACAGTCATTTAATAAATAGATATCAGTCAGGTCCTTTACTCAGTTACACAATAATTGATACCTACAGAATAATATTGTATTGATAAAATAAAATGGGAAGGTAGGAGGAAACGACCATTAGGAATAGGGCAGCACCCTACGTAGGACACGTATCTTCAGTTGAACATGGTAATCACCTGAAAAAAAGGAATGGGGTGTGATGAAAAGAGTTGTGAAGCAGGTAACTATGATGAAGACGTGAGAAAGTAGTTAACAAAATGCATCTATAGTAAGTATTACGAGCAATTTGAGCTACATAAGTTGCTGTAGGTACCTACTTGCTGGTTTTGTAGGAGTGCTTTTTGGTAATACATTCTATCTGTATTCTACCGATCGTTATGATTATTTACGTACATCAACCAATATTCGGAACAAAGTTGCTTGCTAGTGAAAGAAATAGCAGTTGTCACTACTCACTTTCACATTATCGTCGGAAGTATTCGGCATGCAAAATTTCTTTTAATGATAAGAAATGCCGTAAAACCGTCAAACTTTACCCCAAGATTCACTCCAAAAACATTTCCAAATACAATTTCTCCCACTCAAAATGTGTTAAATTGATTTTTTCAATACCTAAGTGAATATGTCTTCAGGGCTTCATGAACATTTTGAGTGGTCGAGCTCATTGATCAGATAATTTTAACCCCCCTATTTAATTGTTTAAATGTTGGAGTAACGTTACCTACGAGTGCGTCTATCTTTACTTCACACTGAAAAACTCACCGTTATCGCAACAGAAACGGGCAGTGGTGCAATGTTACTAGTCGGGATTGAATTCATTACCCTAGAAATACTTGATAATATCAAGTATTTATAATATTATTATAAAATATATTGTGAAAAATTGAACTTTTTAGCTTGAAAAATACAAGTTATACCTAAGAAAAATATAAATTCCAACGATCATTTATTCATCATTTATTTCAACGAATTTGCTTGAAATGCAATATTTCTGGTTAAGAGATCACAATTTCAGTCTTCCAGTATAGACAGACTTATGTAGGTAATCGAGCAAAACTTTCTACAAGTAAAGAAATATTATAGGACAATGCACGATAAACGAATGACTTAACAAAATCACAGAAAAAATCTGTTTCACATTCGATAACTTTCAAATGAATTGCAATGGTAAATTTCAAAGTTAACCCACGAGTAAATACCTAATATTGTAAATCACAACTTATGAGACCAAAGCACCTTTATGTTCATATCATTGTTGTAAAGTTTCGGTAGGGGCGCGTACCAAGCTTTTTCTCATTTCTTCTCCCCATATCTTACTTCTGCAACATGAGATACACTAGAAACCTTACATTCAACACTGCGAAAATGATAAAAGTCAAATATTTTTCGAGAGCAAATAAGAAAAATTTGAGTGAGGCTACCTTTATCCCAACCTTTATAGTGGAGTAAAGATACCCGGTTTTTGGAGTAAAGTTACCATCAAATTTTTGGTAAACAAAGGCATAACTAAGAAAACACTTTTTTGAGAATTTGATTAGTGTATTTTGTTCAAAATAAGATATTGAAAATGATATGATGAGGGCTTGCCGGGTAAATCCACTCCAAACATTTGATATGGAAGAAATTTTGGAGCACGAGAAACAGGACAAAAACAGCTGAACAGGAAACTATGACTGATAACAGCTGATAACATGGATAAAGGCGCCATCGCAAGCCGGAGTATAACGTATAACGAAAACACAATAGCTAACTTTTATCTGAGTTCTACCACGCTTACGTCACAATTGAAGATTCTCACTTTTTGGGGTAAAGTTACCCCTGGTGGGGTAAAGTTTGACGGTTTTACGGTACTATAAAATTAGTATGACGAAAGTACTCACCATATCTTCGAAAAACCGCTGTTCTTGGACGGGAAGACTCTTGGGTCGATTATGAAAGTTAATACGTCGTTTTCATAGTTGTTTTGTTTTTATTTATTTTTCGACACTCCTTTCTTTCACCACTAGTGTATTACAATAAATAGAAACACAAAAATTAAGGTTTTTGAGTCAATTGAAGTAAAAGTCGTCCGTATTTTCATTCTACCAAAACTCAAATTGAGGTTTAAGGTTATCCTGATTATGTGAAGTTGAAGTTTATTCTAACTTCTGCCTTGAAATTCATCGAAAATGTGCAGTGACGAACATGGAACCTTAATAGTTCCGTGACGTTTTGTTCTCTTCCTCTTCGTCTTCGTCATCTCTGGATTCCTAAACTCCATTTTCCTAAACCGAGCTGATAAGGACTTGTAAACGAGATCTGTAGTTTAAACGGTGTTTCAATATTAAGCGAAGCTTAGCTATGTCCCTGTTTAAACGATGACTCGTACCACCGGCCCTCAGACTCGTTAACTCAACATTTACTCTCGGAGATTGAATGTAATATCCAAGTTATGCATCCTAAACAAATGGAAAAAAATCCCTGATTTTAACATGGTGCGGACCATTCAATTGATCAAGAAATGTAGTATTCTTAGGTAGTTCTGGTGTGGTTCTGTTCCGTTTATAACAATCCGTGTACAACTAGCAATGATAATTTTTTAAAATTTTATTATCATCATTTGTGGGAAATTATTAGTTCAAAGAATACAAAGGAGGTTAATACGGATCAATATATTGACTCTGATTCGCCTTGAACTTGGTGATATAAATTGGTGGTCTTGGTGTAAACTGTATTCGTTGGCTGAAAACCCTCGATCACGAACAGAGTAAAATTTCGTTTCATGGATGTCAGTCGCAAGATGAGATGAATTTCTTAATATGAACCGCTTGTGTGCTTCCTGTATGGACCAACAGCCCTTAGTAGATAAAACAAGAAGAACACTCCAAAATACGTATTTTATACGGAAGAAAATTAAGGGTAAGGAACCTATCCCTCGACGTCGATTATAATTTCGGCCAGTAATTCATCTACTTTTCTTACCTTTCCAGTTTGGGTTACTTCTGCACTTGTGGCCGCACATTCTGCTTATAAAAGGTTGCAATTATTTCGTTACATTTAAAGGTTTTTTGTTTGTTTTGTTTTGTTTACCGATAGCTCTTACGATAGCTCAATAAAAGATTATTGATCAATCTCGATACAATTTTGAGTTTTAAATGTTTACTCTCTATGGGATACCATCTGTAGCTTACAGAAATGTAGAGAGATAGTTCCTTCACCAAATTATGTGATTTGAGAGGTCAAAGGTATTCATGATCACTGGACTTGAGAAAATCTAAATGGTAGCCCCTAGTAGGGGCTCCTAATGAGGAATTTCACCGATTTCTGTTTGCATTTTTCCTGAATAGTTAATGGTGTGGGATAGATGAAAATCGGGCTGATCTCGAAAAATAAGTCTCCTGTTATTTTTGGGAGACAGTCAAAATTTTTAATTTCAAAACTAACCGGGAAAACAGACGTGCAGCGGGAACGCTCGCTGATTGGGCTGTTCCGATCGCCGTCTCCTCCCAGTGTTGCCCATTGGGACGACGAAATCGTGTTTTCTAAGAGAAAAGTTATCAAACAAAAACAGAGGAAACCTAATTTTCCCCATCTCGCTTTTTCTATTTTTTTCTTCAGTTTTTCGATTTCGAACTTTGCTGTTTCATGAAATTTTGCATCTGGGGACTATGGATTTCTCGATCTCAGCGCTTCAAGCGACCATAAATGAACTATTCCAGCATTACGTCATTTTCCCGGTTTTTTTAAACATTCGTATCTTCTTCACTGTTTTGTTTATTCGTAAATTAGGAAGTTCGGGCTGAAAGTTTGCCTTAGGGGGTTTTTAGGGGTGCTGAATCCGATTTTGGGGTCAAAAACAGGAAATTCCGACATGGTGAAATTCCTCGCAGTGTGGGATAATTGCGGTTAGGTATTGTTACGGTCATCATTGTAATTTGATTATCGTTACTGTAATGCTGCTACAAAGGATGGTTATTGCAATAAATTACTTCCCTTGGATGTAATAATTTATATTGTAATTACTGGTGGAAATTGAGATTCTTTTTTTCAACACTGGTCTCTGCGTAAATACCCAGAACATACATTTTGAAGGAATAAACAGCTCTATTAAATTTCGTCAGTCTCCAAAAACATGAGGCTTTTGAAAGGCGAACTCCTTGTGGAGTGCAAGGTAACCCAGATGACTGTTTATTTATGTTTTATATAGTCGTGGGTCGGTGTTTACTCCTCTCGATCCTCTCGTTTTCATTGTTCGAGGTTTACGTGCAACTGTCTCGTGCACCGTCGTTGTGGGGACGAGCCGGTGGCCTACGTGATCTTGTCGGAAACAGCGAGTAAAAAATCGCAACGACCTTTTACAAGATCGACTTGAGGCAGATTCGGCTCTCGACTCGTCTCTGATCTCACTCATTATTGTTTCCACCGTAATCGCGCCGCTGCCGACCTCGACATTGGGTTCCGTTCTGATGGGCGCGATGCATTTTAAACGCAAGATTCCCGCATGGAGTGATATACCGTTCAAAATGAAGGTAACATGACAGTTTTTGATCTCCTTCGTCTTGTCCAAACTGAAACGTTGCTCTTTGGCGAGTTCTCACGAGTTCATTATTATTATCATTTTCAAATATTTGTATCTCAAAGGTCGGTCATTTTGAGGTGTTTCTCAAGAGGTGCTACCTACCAGGTATCTGATTAGCCTTATCGGCCTTGACCCTTGAGACGCATCCGTGGCTCTATAGGTCAGTGTCGATCGAGCGCGGCACTACAATGACGTCATAGGAGAATGTTTTCCATCAAATTTGAAATTTACCCTCCAATTTCGGGCTCCGCAATGCACGTACCCCGCCGAATGGGGTGAAATGGAGAGCATAATGTAATATTCTCGCGTTTTAACCGAAAAAAAAAGATTTATTTTACTTAGGTTTTATTGAACTTTTATTTACTATAACATTCTTCATATTTCCACCTTAAAAATAGGGTTATTTTTACCCTTCATTTTGGTGTCATTTATTGAAATTTGACCGTTTGTGAGGATTGATTAGATTTGGAGTCCCCCATTGAAGGTGCTGAGCAACTCAAGTAGGCTGAGAAGAATTCATACTCCCGTGTCGAGGTGAAAAGTTCTGATTATTTGTTGCGACAACCACATGGCTCTGCATATTCTTATGAGGCTTATCTTGGTTAAAACATCATTCCTTCATTCGTGTTCTCTAACATCATATTTTGGATTTTACGGAGTTTGAAACATAAAGTAACTCATACCAGTCTCGTTGGTCAGCACAGTTGAAAATTGAGAACTCAGATCAGCTGAGTCGAGCATTGGGATCGATGTCCTATGTGTCAGATTTCGCGCAGACTAGAAGGTATTAGAAGACCGATAGAATTATAGTCCCTTTTGAATTTCACAGTCATTGTTGATCGGTAGTTTTCTGTGCAAACGTAAAATACTGGTCTGGTGCATAAAAAACTATAGTTTTTATCCAATTCCGATGACAATTTTCAGAGTTGCCTAAGATGGTTCCTAATGAATATTGATAGGGCAAAATATCAGTGAAGTAAGAAGTAATTGGAAATGGTTGACCTTTCTGTCGCTATTTCCTTCAACTTAAGGAGGGACATAGCTCTCCTGGTTACTGTATACCTCGAGGTTTGCGATGAGTGATCGGATTATCTATATTTAATCATATTAAGGATACGAGGAAGCTATGTGTCGTACCCACCTGTCAAATATTATGGAGTCCCCTGAATGATCCTAGGGAAGCCTGTCGCCTTCGTCTTCCATTTCAGGGGCATTAAGTGCCAGAAATTCTCATACACACATCTGCTATCGGATAATCTATACTCGTGTTATGTATCATACTTACCTCTCTTCCTCAATGGTCAAACTAGTTGAAGTCCCATGGTTAACCCTAAGCTAGCCTGCCGCCTCCGCTCATCCATTCCTGGGGCAATAGGTGGCAGGAGTCCCATACCTATACAACTGTGCTATCGGATAATCTATATAAATATACATCGTATTATGGATATGAGGCAGCTATGCGCCATTCCCACCTATCGCCCTCAATGGTCAAACCGGTAGAAGTCTCCTGTATGATCCCAGCCTGCCGCCTCCGCTCTTCCATTTCTGGGTCAATGTATCTACATATTTATGTACGAGTATGTAGTAGCACAGTAGCAGGAGTCCCATACCTATACAGATGTGCTGTTGGATAATCACGCATCGTATCATCGTATCATGCTTACGAGGAAGCTATGTGACTTACCCACCTGTCAAACTTAAGTCCCATGGATGATACAAGCCTAGCCTGCCGCCTCTGCTCTTCCATTTCTGGGACATTAGGTGCCAGTATTCTCATACCTATACACATGTTTGCTATCGGATACCTAATCTATCTAGATTTCGTATTATGGATACGAAGAAGCTATTTACCATATCCCCCTGTCATCCTCAATGGTCACACTGGTTGAAGTCCCCTGTGTGATCCAAGCCTACCGCCTCCGCTCTTCCATTTCTGGGACATTAGGTGCCAGTATTCTCATACCTATACACATGTTTGCTATCGGATACCTAATCTATCTAGATTTCGTATTATGGATACGAAGAAGCTATTTACCATATCCCCCTGTCATCCTCAATGGTCACACTGGTTGAAATCCCCTGTGTGATCCAAGCCTACCGCCTCCGCTCTTCCATTTCTGGGGCATTAGGTGCAAGGAGTTGCTGCCACTCGACGGCCTCCTCCCAACAAAACCTGCACGTACGCCCGTCGCGTCGACGTGGACCCCCATCATTGTCTGTCCGTCTCGCTCTCCGCCTCTTGTTCTCGTACAGAAGACGATAACCCAGGGAAAATAACTGTCGGCCATTACTACTTTTCTTTGTCGGCGGCTGGACATTTTCTGGCTCGGCTAGGGACTCATCTACCGGACTTATGAAGCGTCACGGTTCGCTCAAGACGGGGCCCCGTTGTCTAATTCGCGCCTTCTACTGCCTGCTGGAGCAGGGAAAATTCTCCTATGACCTCCCTGAGTAGAGTTTACACTTTTCTTGGCCTTTTCGACTGTTTGCAGTGCACTACTTGCATAAAACGTGCATCCTGCAATCTTTCGATACCGAATATCTTAGTATCGATATTTGTCTTCCGGTCCCAGTGTTCGTATCACAATACAGTTTGAATTTTAATGGTTTAATGTTAATGGGGAAATTTGGCGAATACGAACCATTTTTGCTGAGATCTGAAACCATTTTGGTTTATTATTTTCAATAATGAACCTTTGGAATCGACCAAGAAAAAAATTTTTTTAACACCCCCTCAAAATTTGATGGTTTACGTTTCAAGATACGTAGAATCCAAAAATCGAATAAAAATTTGGCCGTCCGTCCGCCGTACGCCGTCCGCCGTACGCGGCACTTTTGCCACTTAGCATTGACCGATTTTGATGAAATTTTGTATGTAGACTCCATTTGGGGTCTAGTTGTGCCCCGAAGCTTTTGGTTAATGTAGGTCACTTCTAAGGGTTCCAAAATCAATTTTGAAATTTTGAAAACGCCCTAACTCAAAAAATGTTGATATAAAGGTATTGTTTTTCCTTCAATTTAAGATTCTATGGAATTTTTAGAATTTTTTGAGACCACGCGGAGCTCTGTAGGACAAACCGTTCGCTCCCTACGAAAATTTAAGGGTTTATATTGAAATATATATATATATATATAAATCAAAACACGAGTGTGAATCGCAAAAGAGGCCTAATCTCCGTTCAAATTAGAGCTGACCGAAATGCGATCGATGGTTGGTGATTTTGATTTTTTTATTTTTTTATTCATTTTTGGTTTATTATTTTCAATAATGAACCTTTGGAATCGACCAAGAAAAAAAAATTTTAACACCCCCTCAAAATTTGATGGTTTACGTTTCAAGATACGTAGAATCCAAAAATCGAATAAAAATTTGGCCGTCCGTCCGCCGTACGCGGCACTTTTGCCACTTAGCATTGACCGATTTTGATGAAATTTGGTATGTAGGCTCCATTTGGGGTCTAGTTGTGCCCCGAAGCTTTTGGTTGATGTAGGTCACTCCTAAGGGTTCCAAAATCAATTTTGAAATTTTGAAAACGCCCTAACTCAAAAAATTTCGATATAAAGGTATTGTTTTTCCTTCAAATTAAGATTCTATAGAATTTTTAGAATTTTTTGAGACCACGCGGAGCTCTGTAGGACAAACCGTTCGCTCCCTACGAAAATTTAAGGGTTTATATTGAAATATATATATATATGAATCAAAAGACGAGTGTGAATCGCAAAAGAGGCCTAATCTCCGTTCAAATTAGAGCTAACCAAAATGAGATCGATGGTTGGTGATTTTGATTTTTTTAAAAAATTTTTTTGATTTTTTTTTGATTTTTTTATTTTTTTTTTCATATTGGATGGTTGGTGATTTTGTAGACGAGTGATCTATATAAAAATAATAAACCGTTGTGTAATAATTTGCAGCGTTTTTTCCTTCATATTGGATGGTTGGTGATTTTGTAGACGAGTGATCTATATAGAAAAATAATAAACCATAGTGTAATAATTTGCAGCGGTTTTTAGGATGTCCCTCAGTAAGACTTGGGCGTCCTTTGCAAACAATCTGGTGTAAAGGAAGACAACACCCAATGGAGGAGAAAAATAACCTCGTACAAATCCGTTTTAGACCATTCTGAATCGAAACCCGCCTGAACCCGGCTTCTGAAAAGAAGCCTTAGTTGTATGTATGTGTGTGTATGAGTTTATGTGACAAAATCAACCGATTCTCAATTCTCAACCGATTTGCTTGTTTCTTTTTTTGTTCGACACAAAATGATCCTCAGTTGCACATTTCTTCATCAGAGAATCGAAATTTGACTGGTGAGGGGGCGAGTGAGGGAAATATATTCAGAGAATACCCGATGGAAGCCAAGCATTGAAATTCAGGGATCATATTATTATCAACCTCGGATTTTCATAAACCTTTGTGCCACCATTGACCAACTAAGTGATGTTACTATGGTGCCAGACCACTGCACCCGCGTATTGCGTGGGTTTTGGATGTTTCACCGTGGAAACAGATGCTAACTTCTACGGACAAAAGATGGAAACAAAATATGTGAACCCAACAGTCCAATGTTTTGATCTTTTAACATTGTTGTACCATTCAGTAAATGATGCAATGACAGATCCTGCCGCATGCTCAGATTTTCTGCGCTAGATTTCGACTTTCTTTCTCGTCACGACTAAACGGCATCTTGCTTTTTTCTGTTGGCAGGGTAAGGCAGAAGGCTCGAGGACCGCTATATGGGTCCGGAGCAGATTGCAAGCTGAGCTTTTTCATTTGGGATGTCTCGTCTACTGTCATCCCGGCAAAGTGATTTTCGTCGCCATTCTCCTGCTTGCTTCGTTCTGTGTCGGCCTCAAAAGTGTGGTCTTCCATTCCAAAATAGAGCAACTCTGGGTCGAAGGTAAGTTCCTCGATATTTCATGTTTTCTTGATACCTAATTAATGATCCGATGAGTGGAAAAGCACCAGTGGTTGGCATGAACTTATTATAAGAACATCATCGGTTCCTTCAAATGACGCACGTATAAAAGAAATACTCGCTACGCGAATGACAACATTCCGCGGCTATCGGAACCAAGTGTCCAACCATTGGTGCTCATGTCAAAGGGAACCACTTTTTTCACCACCTCGAGCTTGTGTCGACTGCTGTGTGAAGGTAAAGGATATCCACTGACCTGGATTTCGTCCTAATTGGTCTCATTAGAGAGCCGTAGACGCCTTTCTCAAATGTCAAAATCAGTTACTTTCTATTAAGTGTGATCTGTAAATATTAGGAACGCTAGTTGGTGGTCACACTTTACTAACTATATCTAGGGCAAATTGACAACGGCTACACAACACTGAACTGAGAAGGACGATAAAATGAAGTGGCTCCTCGCAGTTTTATTTACATCGGAGAGCAGTTCCGTGCGGGAGGCCGAGGAAGGTTCTCAACAATAGGAAGAGCGACCTGCGTGACACACTTCCTGCTTCACCTCCACAGAAGGCCTTGGATGAAGCGCACAGGGAGACCTGGCTAAATAGAACACCGCAGATCTGCGATGTACAGTTTATGAGGCACAGATCGTTCGAGCCAGCTTCTTCTTTCTCCTTACTTATTTCTACTTACCAGAGTTATCTGTGTTCCAGTTCTCAATGTGTTCTCCTAGCTAAGAATAGAAAGATGCAGAGCTTGGTTATGAACAATATTCTACTTCCTCTTTCGTTATTATAGTAAGTAAGTAAAGTAAAGTAAGCAACCATTTCAGGTTGAATTTTCGTCCGACTGCCATTCTTGGCGTCGCGGACGTCATCAGCTGTCTCCCTAAGGGGAGATCAGAATTTGTTCTGATGATTTCGCTCATGGCTTCCCAAACATCACCGCCCTGGGTTGGAACGAGAGATTGCCGATCGTCTAATAGACAGAAAACTTTCTGCTGGCGACCAGACTCGTACGCGCGTCCCCGCAAGACGGTTCTTATCCTATCACCGCACTCGGGTACACTGCGTCAGCAATGACAAAGCATATGAATTCAGTAATTGATACAAGTAACTCGTTATTATATTGATAACACTTTGCAGGGTATTTTGTATCTGATAGTGGGTATCCCTTGATAGTGCGTAGAGTTTAATAGAAAAATTGAAATGTTACTGTATATCCCAATTGATGAATTGGTGCGTCCGGACATGAATATACCTACTCCTATAACTCAAAACTCTCGAGTCTTTGGTTACCTAATTAGCATCCACTCGCCAGAATATCCTGAGTTCATTCACATCTATTCGCACCCTATTAACGTTGTTTCTATACCATATTGCCCCAAATAACTTGAGTAAGCATACCCATATAATCCACTGGTTCTGAAATTGAAAGGATGATCTTCCATCTTCAAAGAAAGAGATGTTCGAATTCGGTTCACAAATTAAGTGTCAGTGCGTTGTTTCACGGGACGAGGTGACACTATTGAGAGGGCACAGGAAGTTTGGAACGTGACGAGGAATCACCCAGTTCATTGTGTGCGACTCATAAGATGCTCTACCTTTCCCAGGATGCCTCCCAACTCAAAATCTTGTGGTATTATTTCATTCAGTAATCAGAGCTGACGCAAGAACAGGCAACGTGGTCTCAAAAATAGAATCCCAGTTATCTTTCACTTTGTATCGCGTAGGTATATAAAATATGATTGTAGTAGGTAGGAGGAAATGTATAAGCTTACTTGGTTACGTAGTCCTTGCACACAAAAAACCCAACAGAACAAAAATCGAGCTTTTCTACTAAGTATGGCAGTTTAAATTGATTTCATTCCTTTGGCTTGAATGATACTCGATCAACGTCAGCAAACTAAGCTTCCTCCGTGAAATTTGGTACACGACGCACGCGTGTTGTGCTTAGGTAGTAGCAACTGTACAAACTCCAGATCTGGAAAGCTGGCTGACTTATGGTTGACTATGAGGATGATGAACTATTGAGGAGAATACAAAATTTTCTACAAATATTGGACCGAAGCTGCTGGAAATTTAAACGAAAATGTCTGCCAAATGGGTGTTGCATCATCATTTATGGGTGTTAAGCCATCTTAACCATAGTGCATCCATCTAATGCATAGAGAGGTCCAAGTTTGAGCAATCAAATCAAAGTTTGGGACAATCAAGTAATGGGTTAATGATTCCTGTTATTTACGGTTGAGGTCGCTAGGGCTCATCCGTGCCCTAACCGCAATGTTCCCAGACGTTTCAACGAAATCAGACGAAAATTGTGTAAGGCTAGAATTTTTCACGGTTAGTCTCGCTACCGATGTTCATAGGGAGCCATCTAGAATTCAAACCACTCAATTCCTTGACATTCCACCGAAATTGGGCGCCAACTGGGTAAGGCATGCTTGTCACAAGGATTTCACGTTTGCACACGTGCAGCGTCTACTAATATCCAATGGAATCAGGCTTAGTAGAAGATCCTATCGATCGTGGGTGCCATGAAATTCACAGGGGACCACGACTAGAACAATTCGTCAAACTGAAATTATCACGTGGACGGACAGAAAATTTTCGTTCGATTTTCGGACTCTACGTACCTTGAAACGTAAACCATCAAATTTTGGAGGTGGGCTTAACCATTTTGCTTCCGAGTCTACCAAGGTAGCGGAAGCTTTGTTTTTACTTTTCAAGGTTGAAAAAAAAAGGTCTCCAAAATCGAAATTTTCACTCGCGTTTTACGTTTCAAACCTTCCTGAACAATTTTGGTTCCGTGTCTGTGTGTCTGTCATGAAATCCTAGCCATAACTTTTACAATTCTCATCCGATTTCGAAGAAATGTTTAGATATTGTGCGGGTTGGCGTGTAGATGGTCCCCCATCAAAATCATTACACCCGGACTGATAGTAGCCGCTGCGCATGCGCAAAAGTATATTTCCTTACTGCCATAACGTCTACATTTTCTAACAATATTCAGAGATTGTGCCGGTTGACGGTAGTGCAAGGTATGTAGAGATAGATGTTTTGGGATTAACTACTATGCATCGGATCATCTATACAATCGGGTATTGGATACGAGGGAGCTATGTGCTACAACCACTTGGCAGACGTTTTTTTCTTGCTCAACTTCAAAGGTTCGTTATTGGAAATAAAACGTAAAAATTACCACCATCTCGATTGTCCTTTCGGCATGAAGCAAAACAATTATTGTTTCAGATGGTCTAAAACTGGAAATGCGAGTAGGTTTATCAAATGTCTTTTTTTCACTGGCGTCCTTATTTTTTTCTCAAAAATTCACAAAATTTCCTTTTGACATTTTCATGTCTTTGCTTTGGCACATAAACTGAAAATCGTCACGGAAACTAAGCAAGTCTTGCTCACGCGACCAATAAATAAAATAGACTCACTGTGTTGCGTAGATAACAATCAACTGTTTTCTTATTTTGATGCTTGGGTACATGAACTAACAACCTTACTTCACTACCTTGTTGTGTAGTGGTTGACATGAAAATGTTCCATTGTGTTGCAGACTCGTATGCAAGCATTTCGAATCGAGAGTGAAGCGTTTTCCTTCTGCGTAAGCAGTAATCAATTTTCCATATGAAGCTTTCTTTTCATTTTGTTTTGTTTTTTTATTTTTTACAAAAACCTTCGAAAACCCCACCTACTTAGACTAGAACAAGCACCGTTGACGCTGCTGGTCCCCAGAGCTTCTGGAAATGGCTCAGTTTATATTCGCTGTCCCTTCAAAATGCAAATGTAGAGCGAATTTTCTCCCTCATTGACAGCGATTGGACGAAATCTCGGAACCGCCTCGCCAGGTCAAATGGACTGTCGCTCTGAAATATTACGTGAAAATGACGTGCGACAAGTTCTGTCGATGTTTCTCTCTTCTTAATAGGCTCGAAAGCAGAGCTGCGTGACACAATTAAGATTTGATTTGATTCTGTGAACGTTTTCAGCCAAAGCTGAACCTCGGGCTGTTGAAGTTGGAGTCCTTCTGCCGAACTGTACCCTTCTACGGCACATGCAATACAAAAGTGCGAGTCGTTCTGGGTCAATCATTCTTCAATTATCATTCGCGCACCATTTCCCCTTGCAGGCGCCCTTCCGAGCTCTTCTGACTGCATTCCCTGGACACCCTCCTCTCGCGAGCGACCTGTTAAGCTAAATGAGAGACCTCCTCGCAAATGTGAAGCACTTTGTTACATAATATGACGGTACAGTACTTATGTGTTTAGAAAGTGGGAGAGGCCGCGAGGTTCGGAAGGGAATGTTTGTAACGTGGGTAGTAAACTTGGGGCCACCCAGAGATCTTTGGGGTGGTCTGTCCCTCCATTAGCCTCGTCTCCCCGTACTAGATCCCAAAGTTCTTCCAGGCCCCACCACTCCGCTCCTCGTTCATTTCTTCTCTTTTTTATATTTTTACTGCGATGTACATTTTGTAAACAGCGTGCTAATACTTCCAATTATTGTTTATCTTTCGTAACGAGTTGTTGTTCTCGATAATCCAAACTTATCGAACGTGGAGGAAAACCTCGATAGTTCAACAAACGATAAATTTGGAAGGTCCTTGTACATTTATTTGTTCTACCAGGTTGAAAACAAACTGATACACCTGTACGACTTTCGTAATGGGTATAGTTATGCTGTAATTTGCAGTGTTTTTCGATTATCTCGTTATTTAGGTTCTAGAAAGCGTAGATTCTCCTCGATTGAAACCAATGTCGGATTCCTTAGACGGCGGAATTAAACGTAATTGATCATTTTTCGGGGAAAACGATAGAAATATACCTTCGAGGTTAGGATTATTTCACCGTAATTTTGTCGAAAAATCATTTTTTGTGTGTTATTACTCTTATTTAGTAGACAACACACTAATTTGGCATCACTTGATACCAACCAGAACTCTCTTGGTATACCTTACCTACCTAATTGTTGTTGTTTGCATTGGTGATTATGTTAGACTAGCTGAAAAGCCTTCTAAAAGCAGGCAAAAACAAATCGTAGACAAACACGTAATTCGTTTAAAAAAAAAAAAAATGTCACGGCATGGATTCGAACCCGGGTCCCCCACATTCGGACGACATACAATCATACGGTTGGGGTTATATGTAATTAGATACTACAAAAAAGACTTGGAAGAATGAGCGTTTTTGTTATGAGATTTTTGTTGTGGGCTACTATATGAAAAGGTCAATCTTAAAGAACCAAGGAGGTATTCTCAATTAAACCAGCACCAGCGCCGCAGTAGGTACGTCAATTGAGAACCACGGAAGAAGTATTGCTACTTCCACTTGAGAATTGTCAGGTCCGGATACTCTAGGCTGTGACCTTATTTATAGGACAAGAATATACAGGTAAGTACTCTCCTAAGGAAATACTCCCAAGATGACCGGAAATAACCTTCGTTTTTTAGGACGTCCCACAGTAAGACTTGGGCGTCCTTATGCGATCGATCTGGGGTGAAGTTGGACAACACTCAACAAAAAAAAAAAAATAAATAAAAAAAAAATAACCACTCAGTAATCCGTTTTAGACCATTCTGAATCCAAATCCGCGAAAAAAACCATAGGTGTATGTGTGTGTGTGTGTGTTTGTAACAAAACCTTGTGTATTCTGCCCAGGCCTTAGTTCTCAACCGATTTTCCTGGTTCTTTTTTTGTTCGACGCGGAAAACTATCTAGTTGTGCACTACGGCGCCGGAATTTCGAATTTTGCCTTTTAAAGAGGGGAAAGGGGGGGGGGGTTAATGCTCAAAAAACGTGTGTTTTTGGGCATAATCTTGTGTATTCTGCCCAAGCCTTAGTTCTCAACCGATTTTCGTGGTTCTTTTTTTCTTCGACGCGGAAAACTATCTAGTTGTGCACTACGGCGCCGGAATTTCGAATTTTGCCTTTTAAAGAGGGGAAAGGGGGGGGGGGTTAATGCTCAAAAAACGTGTGTTTTTGGGCATAATCTTGTGTATTCTGCCCAAGCCTTAGTTCTCAACCGATTTTCGTGGTTCTTTTTTTCTTCGACGCGGAAAACTATCTAGTTGTGCACTACGGCGCCGGAATTTCGAATTTCGCATTTTAAGGGGGGGAAAGGGGGGGGGGGTTAATGCTTAAAAAACGTAAGTTTGCGGGCATAATCTTATACACTCTGCCCAGGCCTCGATTTCCAACCGATTTGTGTGTTTCTTTTTTTGTTTGACTAAAATAACTTCCGAGTTGTACACGATTTCACCAGAGTACCAAAATTTGCAAGAGGAGTGGATGGGTGCGGGGATAATATTCACAAAATATCCAATTTTCCAATATTTCGGTTCCTTTACTGCTTACTAATTGTATCCAAGCTTTGAAATTGAGGAAAAATTCTCATTATACCTTAGGATTTGCATGAATTACTTTCTGTACCACCATGGAAATAAAAGTGGTGCCACCATGGTGCCAGGGCACCATAAACCTCATATTTCTTGGGTTTTTTGGTGTTTCACCTTGAATACGGATGTGACATTCGACGGACTGCCTACTAAACCTAATAGATGAAAGTTCAATGTTACGACGTATTTCCGCTTTGGTACCAGACTGGCACCATTGGTGGTGGTGGTGGTGAGGGGGGGGGGGGGGGTGTACTCTAATTCGCATGTTGGGTGTCGTAGATCATGGATTTTAAAATGCTCTTCAGATTCGAGGCTCCCATGCCGCTAGAAGTGTTATGGTTTATAATGGTGGGGGGGGGGGGGTGTCACTATTTCTTCCCTAAAGTAATAAATAAATTACATCGAGAGAAACAGTCTTATCGCTTAACAACTGGTTAAACTGATCCAATACTTATCCAATGGGACGTCCCCTGGAATGCATGCATTACTAAACAATATGTTTAGTCTTTGATACTCGAAATGCTTGACGTATTGCTCGTATTTTTCAATTTTTCATGGTGTCTAAGTTGTACCTACCTACACAGTGCGAAAATTTCTCAAGGCAATCATTACAATATCTTCATGAACTCCATCGGGGTGTCGAAAGACTGAGTGAACAGTATTTAGAGGCAGTAAAAAGTTAGAAACAATTGAAAAACGTCTGCCAAGTGGGTGTGGCACAAAGCTTCCTCGTATCCATAACCCGATTATATAGATGATCCGATGCATAGTAGTTGATCTCAAAACACCAATCTCTAAGTAACTTGCACTATCCTCATAGGGGACCATCTACACGCTAATCTGGACAATCCTAGAAAATTTCATCAAATTCGGATGAAAAATTAATTGAGTAGATGTATGTGATTGGATCAAAAAAAATGCTTAGCCTCGGCTGGGATTCGAACCCGCGACCCCTGGGGGACAGTTGAAGTTACGGCTGTTACAAGTAATTCACTTTTGCGCATGCGCAGTGGCTTCTATCAGTCCGATGATGATTTGCATAGGACACTATCTACAACCTAATCCACATAATCCCTGAAAATTTCATGGAAATCGGGTGAAAAATGTGGAAGTTATGGCCGTTACAAGTAATTCACGTTTGCGCATGCGCAGTCGCTTCTTTCGATCCGGGGATGATGATTTTCATAGGGAACTATCTACAACCTAATCCACATAATCCCTGTAATTTTCATTGAAATCGGGTGGAAAATGTGGAAGTTATGGCCGTTACAAGGAAATTCACGTTTGCGCATGCGCAATGGCTACTATCTGTCCGAAGGTGATTCGGACAATAACTTCGTATAGTTATGCGCGTTACAAGGAATTCATGACAGACACACAGACAGACACGGAACCAAAATTGTTCAGAAAGGTCTAAAACGCAAAACGCGAGTGGAAATTTTGATTTTGGAGAACTTTTTTTTTTCGTCCTTGAAAAGTGAAAACAAAGCTTCCGCTACCTTGGTAGACTCGGAAGCAAAAAAACTGAAAATTACTACACAACGGTTTGTTATTGCTTCCGAGTCTACCAAGGTAGCGGTAGCTTTGTTTTCACTTTTCAAGGACGAAAAAAAAAGTTCTCCAAAATAAAAATTTTCACTCGCATTTTGCGTTTTGGACCTTTCTGAACAATTTTGATTCCGTGTCTGTGTGTCTGTCTGTTTGTCTGTCCTTCTGTCATGAATTCCTTGTAACGCGCATAACTATACGAAGTTATTGTCCGATTTCGATGAAATTTTCAGGGATTGTGCGGGTTGGTGTGTAGACGGTCCCCTATGAAAATCATCATTCTCGGACTGATAGAAGCGACTGCGCATGCGCAAACGTGAATTCCTTGTAACGGCCATAACTTCTACATTTTCCATCCGATTTCAATGAAATTTTCAGGGATTTTACAGATTACTATTTAGATGGTCCCCTATGAAAATCATCACCTTCGGACTGAAAGTAGCCACTGCGCATGCGCAAACGTGAATTTCCTTGTAACGGCCATAACTTCCACATTTTCCATCCGATTTCAATGAAATTTTCAAGGATGTTACAGATTAACTTGTTTTGATGTTTAGAGATTAACTACTGTGTATCGGATCATCTATACAAACAGGTTATGGATACGAGGAAACTATGTGCCACACCCACTTGGCAGACGTTTTTTCTGTAAAGATCACCCGTCTTCCGACCCATCCAGGGATCAGTGGTAGGTGAGGGGCGGGAGGTTGAGGTACGACCTTCGGTCGGGAAGCTCCTAGGCAGGTCACGTGTTTAATCTCGATTAATTTCACGATCAACTCTCATTTAACCACGGTTTATTGTTCAGTGCTCTGGATGGTCTCCAAACTAATTTTAAAAAGTCAGTACCTAATTATTTATTCGCTAATTAAATAATTAATTATCCTCATGGGAAGCGAACAATTGGTCCTCAGGAACTGGACAAAGTGCCGCGTACGGGGAAGGACGGAAAAATTTTTATTCGATTTTCGGATTCTATAATGTACATTGAAAAGTAACCATCGAATTTGGGGTATTTTCTTGCTCGATTCCAAATCCTCGTTATTGAAAATAATGAAACAAAGTTAATTAGGTCGTCTTTATTTTTCGAGTTTGTTTCACAGTTCCGCTCACTTTGCGTGGAGCAGTGCAGGATTTCTCGATATTTGTACACTCTTTTCCTCCATCTTTAACGATCGTTTGCTACTAATATAAGAGGGACACTCTATAGTGATTCGATGGCAACCCGTCGTGGTATAGATTTCTCTATTTTCTAAGAAAATCATCGATTTCTGTCTGTCGGAATCAACTTGAGATATAAACAAGGCTCTCTTTGTCTCAACGATGCTCCTGGTTGTCACATTCGATTGCGGTAAAGCGCACTGTGGTCCAGGAACATAGTTTTCTATATAGGTAATTCTTTTAGGAAATTTCTCGCAGAAATTGAACCTAAATACACGTGCCCCCTTAACCAAAACAAGAAAAGTTCTCTGTATGGTTACACATCGTACTGTGTAACCTTCCTCGTTGTCTGAAGTTGGTCCTAATAACTTTAATTGGCGTTTATTTTAACCGAATTATTTCCATTTAGAAAAGACTAGTGGATTTAGTCACATTCGAAGTTATGGCTTATTTTTATTATTTTACTACCTTTTATTAACGAGGTTTGAAGTTTGACTTTTAGTTCAGATTTCTATTATGTCACCCTGTGGGTAATCGGAATCAAGTTTGATCATCAATTTTGAGCTAAAGCTATCGAAACTTGAAGAGAGAAAACTCAACATGAATTATTAAAATTGATAGATTTTGATGAGGAACAAAGAGGAGAACGTTGTTTTAGGGCTTTCTAAACAGAGATGCTGCTTTTCAAGATTAAGTTATCAGCAAAACCCTACTTTTACTACTTGTTTCTTCCTATTTATCACACTCATATCTCAACACTGCTTGGCTCGTGCGATCGGTCTTTTCAAGAGAGCATTCATACCCGAGATGAGTGGAGGTGTCAACACCGGTACCTCCACCAACTGCTGGATCACATCCTCCAAGACAATCGACGTTTTCAAGAGCCGGAAACGCCAATATCGGGGCGGAAGTGCAAGTGAGGCTGTCAAAGGAGCGAACAGGGTCACATGCGGGTGCCAGCTATTCATCAACCTCCTCATCATCGACAGTGTTATTGGGGAAATGACTTCTATCCAACACTTGTTATCACCATCATAATTATTCGCATAACTATCTAAACATCATGCGTCTTTTTTCTTTTTTTTAATGGATGAAAGGTTTTAATACGATAATTCCGCGTCCGATAAATTATTAAGTAGGTACTCAGGTTTTCTCTTGGGTAGTCGAATCCAGTTTTACAGGGTGTTTAAAATTTATATGATCAGCCATTTATTGGCGTTATTTCCCCTCCTAGACAAAAATTCAAACGGTAAACCCCCATAAATTTTCACGATAAATTCGAATATCACATTTTCGTGCACTTGGTTTAAGAAAAATAAATTTCAACTTGGTTTAAAACATTAGAGACCCCCAGTTTGTATTGCAGATTTGGATTCTACGCTCAATTTCATGAAAGTTTGGCTTTTACTCGTTATTTTTTGCTGCGTGCGATTAGCTCAGCAAGCACGCTAAGTTGCACAACCTCGAAATGTTTTCGAAAATGTAGACCGCGGTAAACCTCAAGTGTGACACATAAAATTTCAATATTTTCCAGCGCTTACTGGAAAACAAACAAAGAAGAGGGAAGGGGGATTTGAATTTTTTTCCGACTTCAACGCGCCGAAGGCTCTCGAAAGAGGAGGTACTCAATTCGGGTTGTCGTGGGAGGACGATTTTTTTTTTTTTTTTTTTTTTTTTTGTATTGACGCTGTCCGTTTTGTGATATGAATTTATTTCAAAGTGATTATGGGCAAAAATTCGGACAGTTAGTTCGATTTTACTGTTCTTGTTAGATAGAGTTTAGTTTAGTATGTTAGTTTTTTAGGTTAGTAGGTATGTCGGTACTACCTCATTCGTAAATACCTACCCAGTTTTCGTAACTTCGGTTGAAAGTTGTTGAGCTAGGACGTTTTGAATATTTCATACCTTTGTCCCTACCTCTTTGTGATAACTAACGCTGACTTATACACTTACATATTACGTTAAAATCTTGGATAAAAATTTAACTAGACCTCACATACAAAAATCCTCTTATACCTACATAATATTACGCCATGATCTCATTTCAACTGGAATAGTGGACTGTATATATTATGCATTTGTAATCAGCTCGACAAGAGCTAACAACACGAACTTGCGTTACACATTTACCTTCTATATCTACCCCTACTCTGCTGTTTGAAAAATCATATAAAAATAAAATAACTTACTTGGATTTGCAGAAGGTGGAAACGTAGAGAAAGAACTGAGATATCGTACTGCGGCTCTTGGCGAGACAGGCTCCAACACACATCAGATGTTGATACAAACGAGCAAAGACCCTGCAGCATCTGTTCTCCAGCCAGCTAGCCTCCTCAAGCACGTAGAAGTTTTGAAAATGGCTGTTTCCCTCACCGTTCACCTCTTCGATATGTAAGTTCCACCTAACTACTCATAATAACAACTTATTTCAGCTTATTTTACTTCCACATTTCTCCTGAAATAATTCTCATTTGTAATACTAAAAGCAGTTTGTTCCAAACAACACCAGTTCGAATTTTACCCATATACCTTCAAAAATATGAAAACAGAAAAACAGAAAACTTACGTGCCCGTACACCGTATACCTATTCTTCAACTCTTGAAAATTCGGTCACATGTTTTTACAGGATCAATATTTTTTGTTACAGCACGTGGCGCTTGAAAGACATGTGTTATACGCCAAGTGTTCCTGATTTTGATACCCACTATATCGATCAGGTACGTTTTTTTTTGTAATTACCTAAATAATTTTTATAATATTAACTGATATTATTAACTGATTTCAATATTTAGTCATCGTCAGCTTTATCTCCTTAGGTATATATTTTTCGTGCATAAAATCAGTAGTACTGATTCAGTACCTATGCCTATTTGTTGTGGTGTGCTAGAAAGAGTAACTACAAAAAGTTGTTTTCAGATTTTCGAGAACATAATCCCCTGCACTATTATCACACCATTGGACTGCTTTTGGGAAGGCTCCAAGCTTCTTGGTCCAGAATTTCCTGTAACGATTCCGTAAGTTGAAGCGTACTACTTATTATTGTTCTATAATATACCTAACATTAGTTTGAATTGAATTACTCTATACTGATATGGTAAGTTCACCTCTTTACTGAGTTACCTAGATGTTTTTGGCATAGGTATACCTATTTCAACTGTTGTTTTCGTTTTCACAGCTCAATCGGAAATAAAGTAAGATGGACTAACCTGAATCCAAATAGTCTGGTGGAAACCATGAAAGCTTATGAATCGTCGGGATTTCCTTTGGCTACTCTGGAGCAGCATATGAAGAGGGTAGGTTCATTTACCGACTTCATTTTTCAATTACAAAATTATTCCACGTTCTCATAATTTCTTCATAATTTTGTATCATCTGTGTTGTATCTAGTGTTTTAGTAGCTTCCTGTTATTGATCAAAGATATTTGGATTTCAGGCAGGGATCAGCACAGGCTATCAGGAGAAACCTTGTTTGAATCCCCAGGATGCGGAATGTCCTGATACAGCCCCTAATAAGAAAAGTGGCCTGGTACGTAAACATCAAATCACATTTCCCTCGAGAAATTCAGATGAAATCACAGCTATAGATGATGAGTTTGGAATGAGGAAGACAAACTTATGATAATCTTGACTTTTTCATCTAAAGGTGCCGAACATTGGAGCAGAACTCACTGGTGGATGTTATGGATTTGCAGCGAACTACATGCATTGGCCTGAAGAATTGATTGTTGGTGGAGTCAAAAAGAATAGATCGGGGCACATTGTGAGGTAATTTCATCATAATCACTTTTGCTATCTCTGTGTGAAGGTCCAAGTAACAATTTTTAGTTGTACTGTACCTACACACCTGTAAATACTGAGCGTATTTTATTTCTTGTCATTTTAGAGCAAAAGCTCTGCAGACAGTAGTTCAGCTGATGGGTGAAAAGGAACTCCACGAGTTTTGGTCCGATACTTACAAAGTCCACCACGTAGAATGGAACCAAGAAAAGGCTGCTCTAGTTCTGAATACATGGCAAAAAACGTTCTCACAGGTAAACATAATGTTGTGTATATGTCGTTATGTCATTCGTATACTTAACGAAGTACCTACTTACTTATTGTATTCTGCATTTTCCATATATTTCTTCTCTACTTTCAGGAAGTTCACCGCCTAATGGAAAAAGAAAATAATTCTTCGATGTACAGCATTTATGCGTTCTCCTCGGCCACACTCAATGATATCCTGGGAAAATTTTCGAAATTGAACGTTTTCAAAATTGCAACTGGTTATATCATGATGGTGAGTGAAGATAGACTGGTAGAACCTATACATTAGAGGAAGATCCACCTGTTTCAATCTTTCATAAAGGCGAATGGATAGATGGCATAATAGACAAGACCTTTCTCCTTGCTGACACCTTCTTATGATCAGTTGGAAAACCTAAATTTGAATGATCTTGTTCACTATTTCAGCTGTTGTATGCAGCCACTTCTTTGTTACGTTGGAAGGATCCAGTTCGATCACAATGTGGACTCGGCATAGCTGGGGTCATCCTTGTGTCAGTAACTGTCGCTGCTGGGTTGGGCTTCTGCGCTGTGCTGGGTATTGCCTTCAATGCATCAACCACTCAGGTTTGTAATAGTTATTTCATCAGCTTATTATCAACCTCAAACATATTATCAACATAACTTCCTACTTCCCTCTGGTATTGTTCTCATTTCCAATATGATTTTTTTTTAACATATTTTTATTTGCATTACATTTCTAGATAGTTCCATTCCTCGCTCTTGGTTTGGGTGTGGATGATATGTTTCTCATAACACATACGTACGCTGAGCAGGAAACATCCCCGAACACATCTCCTGAGGTATACATCTATTAATATCTTACTTAGAATAGTCTTATCTTAGTTTAAGTTTTCTTGTTCTCTGACTACATCTCTTGATTTTGTTTCAGGAACAAACTGGTTTGCTCTTGAAGAAAACTGGATTGAGCGTTCTCCTCACTTCTCTTAGCAACATGTGCGCTATGTTCGCTGCTGCAATCATACCGATTCCTGCATTGAGAGTTTTCTCTCTGCAATCTGCTGTTTTGGTGCTTTTTAATCTGGCTTCAGCTCTGCTCGTGTTTCCTGCTATGGTGAGCCTTGATCTGAGAAGGCGTACCAGTGGTCGTTATGATATTGTATGCTGCTACCTACCTCTCGTTCTAGAATCACAACCTCACAGTCATCACAAGACCAGACCTTCAACCTGTAAGCTACAAGCAATTACAAGAGCTCTTCCACCGGACCGCCAACAGACAATCACTGTTTTAGCTCCTCCAAAAGTGAAGGTACGGTTACCGTATATCTAGGTTGATCAAGTACAAGTAAATTTAAGTACTATTTATTAAACCATGATCAAATTAGTAAATGAGATCGCGTAGTATAATAATGCTCTTAATTTTTACAGGAATCGAAGAAGTCCCACTGTGAAGTACCATCGAAAGGTGAAAAGAAAGAAGGAATTCTACAAGCATTTTTTGATGGCACTGTCACGTTATCTATCGTTGGTGGCGCATATTCATCTTTCATTCTGAAGCCGGGAGTAAAAATGATGGCGTTGCTATTGTTTTTCTTCGTTATTGCTTCAAGCGTATGGGGCATTACTAAAGTTAAGGACGGACTTGATTTGACTGACATTGTGCCTCAAGATACCAACGAGTACGCATTCTTGAAAGCTCAAGGAGATTACTTCGGGTTTTACAACATGTTCGCTGTTACACAAGGCGATTTTGAATACCCAACAAACCAAAAGCTGCTCTATGAATATCACGAGTCATTTATGAGAGTTCAAAACATCATCAAAAATGACAACGGAGGTCTTCCTGATTTTTGGCTCAGCTTATTCAGAGATTGGTTGATTGGTAAGTTGTGTTTTAGTCTACGAGTATTACCTAGAGCTTATTCATTAACAATTATTTGCCAATTACGAACAGTTTATCTTATCCTTTTATGGTACCTTTCATTTTGTCAACAGGTCTCCAAAAAGCGTTCGATAGAGATTGGAATCTTGGCAGCATTACGCAAGAACGGTGGTTTCAGAACGCCTCTGATGAAGGAATATTGGCTTACAAACTTCTGGTTCAAACTGGTCATGTAGATAATCCAGTCGAAAAACCACTGGTAACTCAAGTAAAATTGGTTGATGCAGATGGCATAATCAACCCAAAGGCCTTCTACAACTACTTGTCTGCTTGGGTAGCGAATGATGCCTTAGCGTATGGTGCATCACAAGGAAATCTTCATCCAGTTCCGAAAGAGTGGTACCACGTTCCTAATGACTATGATTTGAAGATCCCAAAGAGCTCACCATTGATTTACGCACAGATGCCATTTTATTTACATGGACTCAGCGACACTGAAACTATTGCAAAAATGATTGCCCAAGTCAGAGACGTCTGTCAGCATTTTGAATCAAAGAGGCTTCCAAATTTCCCAACGGGAATCCCTTTTTTATTCTGGGAGCAGTACATGCACCTCCGATCCACCTTGGGAATCGCCATATTGGTGGCTCTGGGCTCTGTATTCGTCGTTGTCTCAATTCTACTCCTGAATGTGAAAACTGCAGCACTCATCGTCGGCATGCTGGCAGTTGTAGTACTTCAACTCATTGGATTGATGGGCGTTTTTAGCATCAAGTTGAGTGCTATTCCAGCTGTTCTGTTGGTGATATCTATCGGAATTAGTGTTCACTTCATGATTCATCTAAGTCTGGTGAGTTAACAGACTTCAGTAATGAAGTAGGTACCGATGCACTTTGACACCTGATTTAACAATTAATCATTTCTCCTTTGTTACAGAGCTTTGTGACTTCGATTGGTGACAAAGAAAGAAGGACAAAAATGGCCGTGGAACACATGTTCACCCCGATAGTTAATGGAGCTTTTACTATGATGTTGTCAATAACCATGCTAGCTTTTTCCGAATTCGACTTCATCGTTAGGTAAGCGGATCCCTTTTACATTTCAGAATATTGCCAACCTTTATGTATTTTACATACCTGCTACCTGAGGTTTTCAGAATCAAACTTTTGGTTGTACTAAATTAACTATATTTTATGTTTCAGGTACTTCTTCTACATCCTTATCACACTCATTGGAGTTGGGCTATTGAATGGTCTTATATTTTTGCCAGTGGTACTTTCCATTATTGGCCCAGAAGCAGAGGTAAATAATACAATGTATTTCAAGAATGCCTATTTAAACTTCAATAATGATACTGATGCACCTGAGTTTGGAGCCAAAGCACCAAAGCTTGGTGCCCCAACATACCACAGTTTCAGTTTTCCAATGGCTGAAACATGTAGTAATGTACCTACGTACTTATAGATGGTATTTTTTCCAGATCAAGCCGCTCATTCACGCAAATCGAATTTCAACTCCTTCCCCGGAACCTGTAAGAAGGATAAGGTCGACTTCCTGTCGAAGCGGTTCTGCACCTCCGAGAAGAGGAGCTTCTAATGCTCAGTGCCCTAGAGAAACTTCGTTGACGACGATCACTGAAGAACCTTCATGGCATTCGACCACTCACGAAATCATTGTGGAGCCTGAGTTTGTCGTTGAAACGACAACTTGCCCTGCATCCTGTGGACATGTAATTTTATTTTACTTGCATTTCAATTTTGGTTTATTATTTTCAATAATTAACCGTAGGAATCGTGCAAGAAAAAATGTTTAACCTTTTTTAAAAATTTGATGATTTAAGTATCAAAAATTTTCCGTCCGTCCGCCGTACTTGGTAACTAAAGAGTTACAACCAATTTTGATTAAATTTGGCTTAAGGGCTCCATTTGGATCTGGTTGTCTGTTGTTTTGAAACTCTTGGTTAGTGTCAATGTTCACTACCCTTGAGAACTTAAGGGTTGGACTTAGAATAAATCAGAAACACGGGTGTGAATCGCAAAAGGTTGTTGACTGAAGAAAATACTCATTTCAGCTGATCAAATGTGATCACTGTTTGTTTCATTGAAAGTTTTTCGTTGCACTCAGTTGTGTAACCATAGCAAATGGAGGCACACATAACTCTCAGATAGCAATGTTATTGATTGAGAAGCCTCGTTCTATGCAGATGGGTGTTTCGTCTTCCATATGTTATACATTCTTCTGGATTTCAAGTTAGACTCATACTAGTAATTTTGTTTCATTGTTGACTTTGTTCGTTTTTTCCAGAATGGAGACAGGAGAGGATCTGACTCACCTGGAAGTGTTCGTAGTCATAGAAGCCAGCGTTCGGATGCTCCCCCTCAATCTCAACCCCACATAACTACCAAAGTAACAGCAACTGCTAAAATGAAGGTGGAAATTCATACACCCATCGGTAAGTAGTTCTTATTGTAGTTTCATAGGTAGCCCTATTTTACAAAATTTGATTGATAACGAGTTTCCATTATTCCAAATATTCTTTTGAAATCAATCCTGATCCTAATGTAATTTGTAACTAATTTATCATACAATTCAGAATAAATAATTAATCATTGTTTTCATTCAGGCACGATGGAAAGTTGCACAAAAACAAGACGAAGTCGAAGACCAAGCAAAGATTCTAGTTCTAGTTCAGATTCCGATGTTGGGAGTAGAAATTGATGATTCATGTAAGTAAGAATTATTTCTTTATAGCGGTTATTTCTTTACGAATTATTTGATGGTTATGAATTCATTCAATTGTTGATTCACTCAACCAGAATTTATCAGTTCGAAATGAATATTTAACAATAAAGTAGGTACCTAATCAGTGATTTTTTTTTCTTATTTTTCAGAATTAACTCCTGAAGCGTACCTGGTTACCTATTTAGTGTACATTGATATTTTTACTTATATTTATACGTTTCAACCCTCTTTTTTGTATATTCTATAAATAATTTAATTTTCTAGAATGATCAACTTATTTTTATTATTTATTGCTATTATTTATTTATTACTAGGATTATACAATATATTCCTTGAAAGCACCAGTATTATTCAAGTGTACAAGCATTCGTAGCCAATGATGAACTTCAATTTTATGATACCTACTACAAAAAAGTAGGTAACCAACCTAGTTTTTTTTCAATTCTTTGTCCCAGCTTTTCCAACAAAGTACATTATGTAAATTACTCCCAAACTGAAATCCTAACGCTCGCTTTTTACTAGGTACAAAGTAGATAAATGATCGTATGTTATTCTATAATCAGCAAATGGAATGTTTATCAAGGTGAACCCATATTTTGATTAAAAAGCTAGTCATTTTATTATTATAATTGTAATCAATTTATTTCTTAGCATTAAAATTATATCGTACCACTATGTAATGTCCACTTTAAGAAACACTCCAGTTGATCAAGATACGTGGTGATGGTCAGTCTGATACAGGGAGGAGTTGATTATTGGGGCTGTTGCTCTAGATGTTGCATTTTTAGAGTCAATCAGCTTGTGGCACCACCTCACTTTGATTAGCTTTCCCTCTGCTGATGCGTGTGTTCCTTGTTGTAACATTGATTTGACTCGATTGCTTGTACAATTGATAATAAACATTTAACGATATTTCTTGGCACTCTTGCTAAAGCTGATGAATCGATTCATTGTTCATCTTTCTCTATGACGAGTTTAGGTAGGCACGCTACATTTTAAATTAATTATTTGAGAACTCGGAGTCTGCCTTTATTTGTATTTCCTGTCAATATTAAAACGTATTATGTTCTCGGTATAGCCGCTCGATTATAATTATTGCCGGAATGTAGATATATCAGCAACAGCTCAATATTTTGTTACTCATATTCGTCTGACGATCATGTGATGATTACTTCTATCGTCAACGCCAGAATAAGTTAACAAAATACGAATATTGTAAATCGTTCGATGGTAAGAAATAGAAAAGAACCTGTTTCGCAAACAGTATGTGATCCATTTTTATTACGATCATTGTTTGTTGTAACTATGAGGTGGATTTATATGCACTGAAAAATCCTGATATTTCCTATAATGTGGAGTCATAGTGTTGGCATCGTATGCTCTAGCAAAAAAAAAACCTGAAATATGCAACAAAAAAGGTAGGTACCTAAGTAACAACGAAAATATGCATCTATATGCAGTAAATATCAAAATTAATAAGCTTTTACGTGCAAAAATAAATTGAAGTATATTTTAATTTAAAAAAATGACTACTGTTAAATTTGCGCAAAAAAATTTGATATATGCAATGGGATGAAAAAATGGTAGAAACGAATACATGCAGTTATTTATAAGAAAATATGTTTATTATTATTTTGCAAAGTAAGGCTTGCTTTTTGGTATTTCATAGACTTAACTCATTTCAAATGTCCGTGTTTTTTTTTCTAAGGGGGCAAAATATGCATTTGCAAGTGAATCCGCCTCCTAGTTATAAACTATTGACGTTCAAAGCACAGGTAGAAAAATGAACCGCTCAATAATTTGTTTTATCATTTCACCGCTTCGTGTTCAGTAATCACCTATGTAATTTTTTGGAGAGTCATTCATTCCTGACATATAGATTAGACGCGTAATTTTTTGTAATGGACCTCAATAACTTGAAAAAAAGCTATCCCTGAAGCGATTCGATATTCTTCAAAGCTCACGTACCTATAGTCGTTTCATACTTCCCATCGAGAAAACCATCGGATTCGATTTATCGAGGTTCAACTCTTTTGAACTACAAATATTGAAAGCTTCTTGAAATAATCTTGAAACAGTTTCCTGCATAATAACCTAGTTACTTTTATTATCCACTCCTACGACTGGTGAAAATGGCTTCAGCCCAAACTCTTAATCCTATCTTAGTGTAAGACGTGTTTGTCAATACATTCACTAAAAGAAACCTATAATGCTTAAAAACCTAAGATTTCAAGCATTACCAAGATAAATGATTCTTCTTAGGCATTAATATAACTGGCAGACTGTCATTCCTAGTTATTAATATAAGCAGTTCCTTGTGGATGTTTTGCAATGAAATTATAATAATTTATTTTAATGGAATAGAGTCCATAATGGCTGTGTTTTGGTTGGATCAGTGTTAAGTACCAAAGTTTTCAAAACATTCCACCAGCCTTATCTCTTCCTTTCTCTTATTTTTGTCGCATCAGAAAGGGGACGAAGGGAGTTGATTCAGAAGTACTTAGTTACCTGTAACATGGTTTTAATTTATTTACTTTGTATAGATTCTATTTACAGTGAACTGCATTCACCATTTCCTAAACTCTCTTAGTTTTGGAAAATCACTCACTGGATTAATAAAGTATTAGTTGTTCTAAGATGAATACCTCTTTAATGTTAGTTTAACATATCATAATTCATTATAGTCATTATCAAATTATCGGTTATGTACATACATTTATTTATTTGTATCGATAAATATTTATTTATACGCATAGATTTATCCATGCCATACTTTTGTATCATACACATTCTTTTCCCCAATGTCAACATAAATCATTGCAAATATTTATTACTCATGGAGTACTTTGTATCATAAAGTCCTGTAAATAAGTTGTATATAAGTAGCATTGTAAAAAGTGTACATTTTGTAAATAAATTTCAACTTCCATAGAAGTTTTTAATTTAATATTTTGAGACTATTATGCTCTAAATTGTGTTAGAGATGCTCATGAAATGTTGGATGGTTACTTTCATGTAATGGATCCTTTCTTCATTGAATGAAATGAACAAATCATGTACCTGGTAGTCTGAGTTCAACTGGCATTCCTAAAGCTGTTTGTTATTCAGTTAAGAAAAGTGTACAATAAAATACCTTTTCTTTTGTGTCATTTTGGTTTATGTTTTACTCAATCATCCTCCCTTCTTTGTTTGTAGTTCTATTGGTAATAAAAATGGTACCAGCAACCTACAGCCGGGAACTAAGTAGTTAGTCGTCCCAGACTTAGTTGCCATTATTTTCATTGGGGACAAGCGCAGTGGCTACTGTCAGTCCGAAGGTGGTGATTTTCATAGAGGGCCATCTACAATTTAATTCGCAACATCCCTGAAAATTTCATTGAAATCGGATGGAAAATGTAGAGGTTTATTTATTTATTATGTGAATACGGGAGGAACCCAATTACAAATGAAAAAACAAAACAGTGTACAGTCAAATAGTTACAGAAATATGAAACTAGGGCTAGATAGGGTCGTGTAGAGGGTCAGAGCAGAGATGGCGGAAAAGAGCACTCTTAATCGATGAGAGAGGCGAGGACACAATATCGATGAAGGGAGGGGATGTGGAGAAGAAGTTCACTAGGCGAGGAATGTGGCACATTGGGCGATTGTAGAGGTAATTCGTAGAGGAGAAAGGGACGGCAAAAGGTGTGGCAGAGCGTGACGTGAGCCGAGGCACAAGGAAGCCGACACGAGCTAGGAGATCCGGAGCGTCAATTCTCCCCGATAGCAAACCATGGAGGAAAGAGACATCAGAACATGAGCGACGATTATGGGGAAACAGTAAGTTGAAACGGCGTGCGAGCTCGTGGTAGTCTATGTTCTCGTGGGGAATGGAGAGCTTATGAGCGAGGAACCGAAGGAAGGCCCTGAAGACACGCTCAATTTGTTGGGTGTGGCAGTTGTAGGAAGGGCTCCACATCACTGACGCATACTCCAAGATGAGCTGCACGAGAGTTTTGTAAAGAGTGACTAGGGCTGATGCTTGGGTGAATCCTCTGGAATTCCTCTTCACAAAGCCCAGCGCACGCATACCGCGGGAAGCCACCTGCGCGTGTGATTGGAGAAGGAGAGCAGGGAGTCCAGGTGTACGCCGAGGTCCACAATATCGTCCTTACGAGAAAGAAGAGCTCCGTTGATTAAGTAAGGGTGCTTGACTGGGGAGTGAGAGCGATAGAATGACGTTACGGCGCATTTGGAAGGGTTTAGAGCCAGGCCATTTTGATCACACCATAGAGTGAGGGCGTCAAGGTTCCGCTGGAGGAGAAGGCAATCCGAGGGGTCAACAATGGCAATAAAGAGCTTCAAGTCGTCTGCATAGATCAAGAACTTAGTGCAGTGAAGGGAGGAGATGACTCCGTTGATCACCAGGTTGAAGAGAAGGGGGCCAAGGTGGGAGCCTTGTGGAACACCAGAAGTGGCAATGAATGAGCGGGAAGCAACACCATTTACACGCACTGAGAGCTGTCTAGCTGTGAGGTAGCTTGCAATCCATGCATTAAATGACGCTTCTATCAGTCCGGGGATTATGATTTTCATAGGGGACCGTCTACACACCAACCCGCACAATCCCTGAAAAGTTCATAGAAATCGGACAATAACTTCGTATAGGTAAGACCGTTACAAGGATTTCATGACAGACAGATAGACACGGAACCAAAATTGTTCAGAAAGGTCTAAAACGCAAAAAGCGAGTGAAAATTTTGATTTTGGAGAACTTTTTTTTTCATCCTTGAAAAGGGAAAACAAAGCTTCCGCTACCTTGGTAGACTCGAAAGCAAAAAGTTGGGTGGAGAAGTGGCAATCCTCAAAGGAGAAGAAAAGCCATAGCATTTTACACGTGGAGTGTAGCAGATTTTTAGCTGGTGCAAAGTCGCGGCAGATTAAACTTTGACATGGAACACCCACTTGGATGACCGACCGAAGTAAGTGGACATACAAGTATAAATAAGTAGTAATTTATTGTTGTTTAAAATATATCTTTCTGCCCACTCGAATAAGTAAATTATCACCGGCCGGCAGTGATTTCATCAATCCAAATTTTGTAACTGGCCATGTCGACGTAAGCTTGCATATCCGAAGAACTGGAACTCTTGAGCAACCCAATAAGCTCAGCGCGTGATATCAAAGCATCTCCCTCTTGAGCCTGGAAATTTAAGATAATAGTGAATATAAATACGCAGTATTCAATAATTAGGATGGATCCCGAGAATCATTCGATCCTGGTTATATGGCTTACGTATTTATAACCAGGACCGAAAACCCCTACTCCCGTGATTTATTTCTGTTCCTCTTTAAAATCGTGAAGGCCCACACATCCCAACCTACCTTGATGGTCAGCTTTTGAGTACACATAGTTGTAACATCTAATGCTGTTTTCGACGAATAAGACTCTTGACATTTCTCCCAGTTCACTGTCTTCGTAGATTCCGCTTTCAAGGCCTTAGTGTTTTTTCCAGACTGCAACGATAAGATTTTTTTTTTAATCTCATTTTCAAATGGAATATGAAGGGAAGGTTCCATGAAAACATATTATAAAGTAACACTAAACATATTGTTAAGTAATGCATGCATTCCAGGGGATGTCTCATTGTATAATTAGGTCAACTTAAACGAGTTGGTGAGCGAAAAACATGCATTTTTATTTACCTTTCAATTGCACAAAACTGTTTCACTCAATGTAATTTAGTCAGTGTTTTGAGTATGAAATAGTCACCCCATTCCCCCTCCTCGCCCCTAGTCACCCCTTTTCTCCTGGCGTGCGAGCCAGTAGAAACAGCATTTTAAAATCCACGATCTACGACACCCGACATGTGAATTCGAGTTAACACCTCCTCCACCAATGAAACCAGTCTGGCCACAAAGCGGTATTACGCTGCAACGTTGAACGTTTTAGTTTTGATAGGTAGTCCGTAGAAGTTAATATCAAGGTGAAACATACAAAAACCGACGAAATGTGCGGTTTTTGGTGTCCTGGCACCATGGTGGCACCACTAAAAATTTTCATGGTGGTACATTGAGAATTTTCCCTCAAATTCAAATCTTAGGTACAATTAGTAGGTACCTATAAGTAAGCAATAAAGGAACCGAAATATTGAAAAATTGGATATTATGTGAATATTATCCCCCCACACGCCCCCTCCCCACACTAACTTTGATACTCGGGTGAAATAGTGTGAAACTCGGAAGATATCTGAGTCGAACAAAAAAGAGACGCAAATCGGTTGGAAATTGAGGCCTGGGCAGAGTTTACAAGATTATGCCCGAAAACGCACGTTTTTGAGCATTAACCCCCCCACTACCTCCCACCCACCTCAAAAGACAAAATTCAGCATTCCGGCGAAGTAATGCACAATTAGGTAAATAGATTTCCGCGTCAAATTTAAAAAAAGTCTGCCAAGTGTTTAGCTTCCTCATATCCGTAACCCGATTATATAGATGATCCGATGCATAGTAGTTGATTTCAAAACATCAACCTCAAAATACCTAGTACCTCCTTCATAGGGGACTTTACACGTCAACTGGCACAATCTCTGAATATTGTTGGAAAAGGTAGACATGTAATGGCTGTAACAAGGAAATACACTTTTGCGCATGCCCAGTGGCTACTATCATTCTGGGGGTGATGACTTTCATGGGGGACCATCTACACGCCAACTCGCGAAATCCCCAAAAATGTCATCGAAATCGGATGAGAAATGTAGATTTGATGGCTGTGGCAAGTATTTCACGTTTGCGTATGCGCAGCGGCTACTATCAATCCGGGGGTGATGATTTTCATAGGGGACCGTCTACACACCAACCCGCACAATCCCTGAAAATTTCATCGAAATCGGACAATAACTTCGTATAGTTATGCAGGTTACAAGGATTTCATGACAGACGCAAATCGTTTGGAAATTGAGGCCTGGGCAGAGTACACAAGATTATGCCCAAAAACGGACGTTTTTAAAGCAATAACACCCCCTTTCCTTTCCTTAAAAGGCAATATTCGAAATTCCGGCGACGAAGTGCACAGCTAGATAGATTTCCAGGTCGAATAAAAGAACCAGGAAAATCGGTTGAGAACTAAGGCCTGTGCAGAGTATGTGACAAGATTTTGTCACATGTACCACATATACACACACCTACACACACAGACATGCACCTATGGTTTTTTCGCGGATGTTGGTTCGAATGGTCTAAACCGGATTAGTATGTGGTTATTGCTTCCGGGTCTACCACGGTAGCGGAAGCTTTGTTTTCACTTTTCTAAGTTGGAAAAAAAGTTCTCTTAAATCGAAATTTCCACTCGCGTTTTACTTTTCAGACCTTCCTGAACACTTATGGTTCCGTGTCTGTCTGTCTGTGTGTCTGTCATGAAATCCTTGCCTTCCTTGCCTTGCCTTGAAATCCTTCTCTACAATTCTCATCCAATTTCGATGAAATTTTCAGGGATTGTGCGGGTTGGCGTGTAGATGGTCCCCTATGAAAATCATTGCCCCCGAACTGATAGTTGCCGCTACGCATGCACAAACGTCAATGCCTTGTAACAGCCATAACTTCCACATTTTCTACCCGATTTTGATGACATTTTCAGGGATTACGCGGATCAGGTTGTAGATGGTCCACAATGAAAATCAAGGCCTTAAAATTTATAGTAGCCTCTGAGCATGCGCAAACATGAAATCCTTACAACAGCCATAACACTTACATTTTTCATCCGAAATTTTCTAAGATAGTTCAGATTGTCGTGCAGATGGTCCCCTATGAGGGTAGTGCAAAGTAATTAGAGGTTGATGTTTTGAGATTAACTACTATGCGTCGGATCATCTATACAATCGGGTTATGGATAAGAGGAAGCTATGTGCCACACCCACTTGGCAGACTTTTTTTCTGTTGAGTGTTGTCCTTCTTCACCATAGATTGATCGCATAAGGTGGCCCAAGTCTTACTGTGGGGCGTTCTAAAAACTGGTGCTATTACGACTGTTTCAATTGAAATACCTGAGAGTGGTATTGTATTGATACGAAAATGAACGAGTAGATTTGTAGATACTTACCACAATAGGCCATGACACTACATGGGCGGTAGTATTTTCAGTTGTCACATGATGAGGAGTTGGAATTTGAGCAACAGTCAAGCTTGAATGGAAATTGAAGTATATCTTTAAAAGAGCCAAGTCTCCTTTGCCCAAATGCTGGTTGGCCGAAGCTTTTTGAAAATCTGGGTGAATTATGATCCTATCAACCTCGTGGAGACCTCCACCCTGGTTGTAAATTCCGCTTCCAGACCGAATCATCAAGGAATGTGGTTTGTTCCTGGCAAAGAAATTGAAAAGTGCAACCATTGCGACTTTTAAACATACATATACCTAATAAATATTTTCAAAACCAAAGGAGCAAAAGGTACTCCATTTCGGGGTAGCTCCTATTTTGCGACATGGAATTATATATGACGAACTACCACATACGAGTGTATCTATGAAGGTACATGATAATCAATGAAATAGATTTGGTAAGCAACCTAGTCATCCCACACATAGTTGCTACCATTGTAGTTTCTTTTAAAATCCGTCATCAGAGTCACTTTGAATAGGAATTTTGTAAACTACTTTCAGGTTAGCCTGGAATTTTGTTGCTGATCACCATTATGGTCAAATCCATTTCTACAACGCACTTTTGGGGTTTCAACACAAATGGTTTGAGCAAAAAGGTGATTGCAAGGAGGAGAACATGTTTCGGGTCTTGTAGGCAGTACATGTTGTATAACTCAAACTAGGGCCCCAGGAGTCCTAATTAGGAGAATAATTATTGTTTCAAGGATCAAGGAAGGATCAAAATAAGGATTTTCCATAAAATAAAAATTAATGTCTCCCAGAAGCTACTTATGTTATTTTTCAATAGGGAATACTTAATAGATTACCCTTAGAAGCCACGAAACAGCGATTAAAACACTACAAGTAATGAGAGATACTTGAATTTTAAAAGTAGGAAATCTTATCAAAAATGGACGACATCTAGGATTGTTACTGAAAAATTTCGAAACCTTGCACTAACTGGTCCTACTCACAATGTAGGAGGGAAATCGAAATCGGGGAATCGAATGAATTCGTGGGCTTTCATTTAAACATGGCTATTTCTCGATCTGAGTGTGTAAAGTAAAGTAAACAACCATTTCAGGTTGAATTTTCGTCCGAATTCCATTCCTGGCGTCGCAGACGTCACCAGCTGTCTTCCAAAGAGAATATCAGACTTAGTTCTGATATTCTCAAGGCCTTCCATTGCCTCACCTGCCTGGGTTCAGACGAGAGGGGCGATGACCCACGAACGCACGACGCCGAGGGCCAGATTCGAACCCCCGACCCCCGCAGAAGTTGGTCCAAATGTCGCCGTATGAAATTGTATAAGTTATGGCTATGGCAAGGATTTCATGACAGACACACAGACACGGATCCAAAATTTTTCTCACACATCGCCTGGTTCTATGGAAGTTTGGCCTAGTATCACTGGTAAAAATTGATTCGCGATTCTCACTCGTGTTTCTGATCCATTTTCGTTCATCCCTCAAGTCATTGTGGGAAGAATGCAGTTGGTCTTACAGAACTCTCTTACAGAAGTTATATGGACCGATTTTGATGAAATTTGGTATTTGGTAGTTGGGGTCTAGTTGTGCCTCGCAGCTTTTGGTTGAAGTTGGTCACTTGTAAGGGTTGAAAAATACGGGTTGAAATTTTCAAAACGCCCTTGCTCAAAAAATTTCGCTATTAAGGTATTGCTCTTTCTTCAATTTAAAATAGTATTGTATTTTTAGAATCGAATGAGACCAACTAGAGCTCTGTAGGATCAACCGTTCGCTCCTTATGAGAACTTAGGGATGGTCATACGATAAATTAGAAACACGAGTGTGAATCGCATGAGAGGCCTAATCTACGTTCAAATTTCAGCAGACCATAATGCGATCATTGTTCGTTTCTTTGAGTTGTACACAGTTTTGCGTCCTTGGCAACCAGTATTCAAATTTTCTAATGAAGACACCCGCAACTCCCTATTTCTTCGCATTGAGTGCGATGTATTTTATTTCTTCAAAATTAACCTGATTGTGAAGGTAAAATACGGTTGGTAGATGGTTACAATGGCAAAGCTGTATTCTTTGTAGACGAGTTCTCTATACAGAAACATTTAACAATACATTTTTAATAATTTGCAGCGTTTTTACGTACGATGCTGTATTAGTAATAAATGTTGTAACCGTCTTCTTTACATACTCGTAATTTCTTCAGTTCAATGTCTTTTTGATGGCTTATTATTTTCAGTGGAGTACCTTAGATACCAAGAAAGACAACAGTTTTTATCACCCCTCAACCCCAACCATCTTTATCAAATTTGTTATTTACGTTTCATGACCGTTGTGTTATAATTTGCAGCGTTTTTACTGTTTCATGTTAAAGATTGTAACACGGAAAGGATGCAGTATACACACTTAGTTAGACACGAACACAATTAATTAGTTACTTATCGACCTCATGTGGAGCTCAGCTGTGACCGAGCGAGCTACGGCGTGTGTCTCTGGAGACGGGACTCGAACCGGTAGCAAAGCCGTGAGTTCGAGGCCCGCCTTTGCGGCATATTTTGGGGGTTAGTCGGTCGCAGTTCCCCTCGTCCCAACCCAATGGGAGGCCAATGGGAAGCCATGAGCAAAATCATCAGAACAAATTCTGATCTTCCCTTAGGAAGACAGCTGATGACGTCCGCGACGCCAGGAATGGCAGTCGGACGGAAATCCAACCTGAAATGGTTGTTTACTTTACTTTACTTTATCGACCTTATACAGACACCTCCCAACTGATTTTGAGTAGATGAGAGCTTACTTATGATTGATAATTGTGGAGGCTGTAGTGATGACCCATTGGTTATTCAAAATGGCACCTGTTCCAATAACTTGAGTTTTATTGAATCTCTGAACTAGAAGGACCTGCAAGGTAAACAAATCAGAACTGTATCGATCACGTTGGAAAAACGCTGCAAATAATTACACAATAGTTTATTATTTTTATATAGATCACTCGTCTGCAAAGCCACCAACCATCCAACATGAAGAAAAACATCGATCGCATTTCGGTCAGCTTTAATTTGAACGGAGATTAGGTCTCTTTTGCGATTCACACTCGTGTTTCTGATTTATCATACGTCCAAACCTTAAATTCTCGTAGTGAGCGAACGGTTTGTCCTACAGAGCTCCAGAAGGTCTCAAAAATTTTTAAAAATTCTATAGAATCTTAAATTGAAGGAAAAACAATACCTTTACATCAAAATTTTTTGAGTTAGGGCGTTTTCAAAATTTCAAAATTTATTTTTGAACCCTTAGAGGTGACCTACATCAACCAAAATTCTTCGGGGCACAACTAGACCCCAAATGGAGCCTACATGCCTAATTTCATCAAAATCGGTCAATGCTAAGTGGCAAAATTGCCGCGTACGGCGTACGGACGGCCAAATTTTTATTCGATTTTTGGATTCTACGTACCTTGAAACGTAAACCATCAAATTTTGAGGGGGTGTTAAAATTTTTTTTTTTCTTGATCGATTCCAAAGGTTCATTATTGAAAATGATAAACCAAAACTATATCGATGCGTTTTCGTTGAATGATACGTTAACAAATTACATTGTACCTACTCTGTTGAACACCGACAACACTGTTTAACAGTATATGAATCTATTTAAGTTCTTCAACTCATTGACAGTCTTTATCTTTTTGCTGTGTTCGGTCGAATGAAAGTAGCATTTCAGTAGGTAGGTATTCCCCAATACTTCCGCAGTTCATGCAATCCGGTCAAGGCAGTACAAAATGGGTCTTAACTAAATTGTTTGTTAGGTCTAGGTTTGAATGTGGTCTTCAATCATTAGAAAGCCGCCGCCGCAACAATGATGCTGTTTTTCTCATTAAACTCATTCGTAATGCAATAGACTGCCCTCAGCTTTTACAGAATATAAACTTTAACGCCCCAACCTGCACCACTCGAAATAAGACCCCATTCTACATCCCCTTTACACCAACACACTACTAAATAACCCCTAAATAATGACAATTTTTGTACGGAGAGAAGTAGTGTTGTTTGTTGACTTGTCATTTTTTTTGTTTGAAGTATATTTGGTTTGTTGCATAAATTATGGATGTTGGTTTTTGTAGCATTTTTTGGTTCCGAGTATACCAAGGTACCTAGCGGAAGTTTTGTTTTCACTTTTCAAGGATAAAAAAAAGTTCTCCAAAATCAAAATTTTCACTCGCGTTTTGCGTTTTAGACCTTTCTGAACAATTTTGGTTCCGTGTCTGTCTGTCTGTGTGTCTGTCATGAAATCCTTGTAACGGGCATAACTATACGAAGTTATTGTCCAATATCTATGACATTTTCATGGATTGTGCGGGTTGGTGTGTAGACGGTCCCCTATGAGAATCAACATCCTCGGATTGATAGAAGTGACTGCGCATGCGCAAACGTGAATTCCTTGTAACGGCCATAACTTCTACATTTTCCATCCGATTTCAATGACATTTTCAGGGATTGTGCGGGTTGGTGTTTAGATGATCCCCTATGAAAATGATGGTGATCCACCTTCGGACTGATAGTAGCCACTGCGCATGCGCAAACGTGAATTTCCTTGTAACGGCCATAACTTTTACATTTTCCATCCGTTATAATTTAATTTAATTTTCTGTAATAGTTAGTTCTCTTATTCAAATGATGTACTACTCTGATTGTAAATTGAGTAGTACATAGAGATTAATGTTTTGAGATTAACTAAATAGCATCGGATCATCTATACATTTGGGTTATGGCTACGAGGAAGCTATGTGCCACACCCACTTGGCAGAATTTTTATACATATATGCATTTACCAGTTTGAGAAATTATGTATTATGTTATTGAGCATTTATATGCCCATGTATGCATTAAGGGGGTCTCAGTCGGTCGCCGTTCGTTTTCGTTCCGGGTCAGTATTTGGCCAAATCAAAGGGGCAAAAACTCAGAAAGTTGTACTTAAATTGAAATTTTAAAGGATTTTAAAAATTTATCAGTGCACGGTCCTAGGAAATTGAATAACTGAAATATTATCATTGTAATCATCAAAATCTAACAATAATTGCCAGATAAAAATGGGAAAAACCGTTAATTTAGCTATGTTTTTCCCATAAAATGTAGCTAAACTTGGAATTTCCAAAGATTTCAGAAATGCATTAGTGAGTGGGCCTTGGGAATTGAAAAACTGAAAGATTGCCGCAAGGAATCATCAAGATCGAACGATGGGAGAGAACTATGGGAAAAACATGGAAAACCCCGTTTATTTAGTAGTTTTTCCCATTTCAAGAAACCTAAAACCCTTTAAAATTTAAAATTTAGGTACAAATTTTTAAGTTTTGCGTCTCCCATTTCATGAAATACTAACCCGGAACGAGGGACGAACAGCGACCAACTGAGACCCCCTTAAAATAAAATAGACAGTCACCGATGGAGAGTGCACACGTGGAATAAACCATTCAAGTACACCTTTTTCTCACAGGCTATAGACCTGATCAGGGGGTAGTGTTGAGGGGTCTTGAGGGAATAGTGCTTATTATTATAACCTAATTCGATCAATATGAATGAAGCAACATTTGAAAAGTTCAATCCATGTAGCATGAGTTAATTAACTAATTCTCAATGCCCTGTATTAATTTTGAACAACTACCTACCTATTGAAGTCGGATTATTCTTTGAAATTTGTTAAAGGCGATTCTTGAGGAAAATTTCGAGCTGGATCGGAATAAACCGTAATTGTTTTCTTACAGTTAGAATGTTAATATTATCGATGTTTCCATTATTTCCTCCCCCACTTTTAAATATGCACACAGTAAGTAGGTAAGTAATGTGACTGGGGTACCATCCGTCTAAATACAGGATGGTTCAAGTAAAACTTCCCACGCTCATCAGTTTCTCCCATAACCAGACAGTTAGACATAATATAGACATATTATTTTTTCATCATGAATACATTCAATTTTAAATATGGAATATATTTGTTTTAATTTCCCTCTTTTATTCATTGTGGCCGATTACGTCAAATTCAAAAGAAAAGTGAAATCGGATAGACCCACCGATTCATTTCAATATTCAATGTTATCTTTTTTCTTCAGTATGTTTCACAAATAGATTCTTATGATTGAA